>MUZC01000788.1:53766-102356 GCA_002072015.1 Radix auricularia | reverse complement strand
TTTTTTATAGCTCATATATGGAAAAAAGATTTTGGGGCCCCGGCCCCACATGAGCGAGATTTTTAAAATTCTTTTTCGCCATTTATTGTCCCAAAATTTCATGCTCCTACCTGCACGAAAAATTGGAGAATTAGTGATCAGTCGGTTTTTAATATAAGAAAAGCTCATATTTGGGCTCCCGGCGCCCCATGAGAGGGAATTTTTAAAAAAAATGTGGCCAATTTTTGCCGAAAGCGTGTGCTTAAAACATTTCCAAAGCTTCATGCTTCTACCTTTACGGGAAATAGGAGAATTGGTGATATTTAATTTTTATATAGCTCATGTAAGGAAAAAAAAGTTTTATGGGCCCCGGCCCCCATGAGTCGGAATTTTTTTTAAAAAAATTATCGTCGAGAGCATGTACTAAAAAAATTCCAAAGTCTTATACTTTTATCTACACGGGAAATAGGAAAATTGGTGATTTTCAAATTTTATAGAGCCCTTATAACGAAAAAACTTTTTGGACCCCCGGCCCCACATTAGCAAGATTTTAAAAATTCTTTTTCACCAATTTGCGTCGATAGTGGGTACCCAACAACTTCCCAAAGTTTCATGCTTCTGCCTACACGGGAAGTTGAAGAATTAGTGATTTGGTAAAAAAACAGTATTTGGGCCCCGGCCCCACAGGAGCGAGATTTTAACAATTCTTTTTCGCCAATTTACGTAATGAGGGAGTACCCAACAACTTCCCAAAGTTTCGTGCTTCTACTTACACGGAAATAGGAAAATTGGTGACTTTCAAATTTTATAGAGCCCATATTAGGAAATAATATTTTTGGGCCCCCGGCCCCACATGAGCGAGATTTTTAAAATTATTTTTCGACAATTTCCGTCGTTAGTAAGTACCCAACAACTTCCCAAAGTTTCACGCTTCTACCTATACGGAAAGTTGGAGAATTAGTGATGTAGGCAAACAAAGTTTTTGGGCCCCCGGCCCCACATGAGTGAGATGTTCAAAATTCTTTTTTTGCCAATTTTCGTATTCAGAGGGTACCCAACCACTTCCCAAAGTTTCATGATTCTACCTACACGGGAAGTTGGAGAATTAGTGATGAATCAGTCAGTCAGTCAGGGCTTTCCCTTTTATTAGTATAGATACTGCTAAAATAATTTGGTTCATTGAGGAACGTATTTTTGTACACAGTACTAAATTTTGATGTTTTCTAAATGGCTAATCTAAATGGAAATTTTGGTGTGGGGCTGTCCAATAAGTACGTCACGCTAAAGTTTGTGAAAGAGTGGGGGGGGGGTGTCCGGCGTCCGGCCATGTGTGACTTTACGGTGTTTTATATTAAATTTTAATTATTTTGTTAATAGAAACGTTATTTTTTTTCCAAAGTGTGACGTACTTTGGGGTGGGGGGGGCGAGATATGTGACAGGCGGGATGAGGGGATTTAAAAATGGCCAAAAATAGCGTGACATATTTTATGGACAGAAATAACAATAAGCAGCGAGGTGGGAAACAATGTATTTTCACTCATGTAACCAACAACACCGAAGTTAGATCGTATGTAAAAAATATATACCCCACAGCTGAGATCATAATCACTGTCCACAGCTTGGCATTGGCTGATTGTCTGACGGGAGTAACTATCTTTTACAACATATCCTACAACCTTGCTAACTACCAGATTTACCTGGAGTGCCTCATACGATTTGGTCTGCTTCACGGCCTGCTGGTCACATCGGTACTCCATCTTGTATGTCTCACTCTGGACATATATATAAAGATTATTTCTCCTTTCAGATATCGGTAGGTTTCTTACCCTCGACATACTTGTGTGTACATCTGTCACATTGAGAACGTGTGTTGAGTGTTAACGGAGAGGTGGAGGGGGAAGGAGTTTGCGGGAACATATTTGACAAATTTTCAATAATAATAAATAATCACAATATTTTTTCACCAAAATTATTTTACACTAAATTTATAGTCATCCGATGCCAGTCCGCAGAAGTTACTTAGAAAGGACATTTCGCTACCACGTCAGTAGAAGGAAAATAGTTCATCGGTCCCTTGTGAATGGAAAAATTCCAGCCGGTCCGCAATACTAAAAAGTTTGAGAAGCACTGTTTTATATTATTTTTTGGGCTCACTACTGATGTATTTATCTTTCTGAATCCTATGTTGAAGAAGTCTGCCATAACTCCGTTCATGTATTGCAACTTTTCCATAATTTAGTATTAGAGTGTATTGTTCTTATTGTACAGACGTTTAACCTTTTGGTTGTTAAATCACCAATTTCCATTCTTAAGTTTTCCTAATTCAGTAAAGAGCTTGTCAATTAGGATAAGTTTCTGAGATTTGTGCTCTACAAAGGAGAGCAGCTATAAACTTTTACAGTGGCATTTTCTTTATTATCATCATTTTTCCGTTGAGTTCCTTGTGGAACATAGGGTCTCTATCAACACTCGCCACTCTGCACTGTCCCTTGCAAGTTACTTCAATGCTTCCCAGTTCTTTTTACCTCATCTAACATGCTCCATCTCCATGTACGCTTGGGTCTTCCTCGCTGACGTTTGCCCTGGGGGTTCTAATCGAAGGCCTGCCTATCCCTGCTGTTATCTTTCCGAGGATGTGTCCAATCCATCTCCACTTTCGTTCCATGATCTGTTGTTCTACTGACCTTTGTCCACACCTCTCACAAAGTTTGGAGTTTTCGACCTTGTCAAACCATTTTATTTTCAGAATATTTCTGAGGCATCTGTTAACAAAGGCTCGTTCGCCATGTTTCTGATCCATAAAGTAGCACAGTTTAAACGTTGGTGTTAAAGATCCTTACTTTTGTTTTGACAGAGATGTATGTAGATCTCCAGACCTGTTTCAGATTGGCAAATGCCTGTCGCGTCAAATTTATTCTTCTTTCGAAATCCTCATCTGTTCCCCCTGATACACTGACTACACTCCCAAGGTAAACAAAGTTGTTTACTTGCTCCAAGCTACGGTTTGCTGCTTGTACGTCTCCATCTTGTTGGTAGTTAATTTTCAAATTTTTTTCATTTGTATTATTATTATTTTTTTTATTTTTTTTGAATGTTGATATTGAGCCCTACTCTTTTCCCAGTTTATGCTTAATAATATCGGTGAATTGTGTTGTAGTTTGTTTTTAAATCTTGAAGATGTATCAAAAGATCAGGAAGTGAGTTGGGAAAAAAACGGAGGACTCTACTCTAATGAAATATGAACACATTTTGGTCTGTATTTTAAAAAAAGTTGTTTCTCATTGTTGGTTGTCACCACTAACGGGTCACATCACATAATGTGGGTGAGACGGTGAGACTGCGATCAGGCTCATAGATTAGCAGATGAATAACATGTAAACAGGGTAGAGTGAGTCTCACACAAGGAAACTATTGCAATGAAATCCCACTTCTTTATCATTTTTTGTCTCTAAAATGATTTTATGGTCGGTGGGTATCAGGAAGTTGATTGTACTTGAGGTTCAAGATGGAGGTCAACTAATCGAATGAATCCGTTGAACATCCATCCGGTTACTCACTCGGTTAGAAAATGACGACCCAATTTTTCATGCTAAATAATTTTTGCGAAGAGGCTTAGACAGGATAAAACCTTTTTTTATTATAAGCATGCTGCCATCATATGTAGACATGATAATTAAATATTCCTAACATTTTTTAAAAAGATAATAAAATATATAAACCATATAATTTATTTAATCTTCTGTGAAATGTATCTTTATAACACTATACATATATGCTTTTGTAGTATTGTGATGCAGCACTACACATGAAGTTATAGTCTATAATGACAAATACATGTATAATAATATGTTCCACTATACCAGACAGATGTGCCGCCTGCGGATTGTGACGTCCGTGTCTGTCGTAGTGTGGATGTTATCCATGATCGTGGCCCTTCTCCCCGCTATGGGATGGAGACACACCATGGTCAACAGGACCGATAACTTGTTCAAAGTGGATGAAGAGGTTAATGTTATTCTAGACTTGATTACATAAACAAGTTATTGATTCATCTTATATGTACCCACAATGTTCCTTCTAAGGTTCGTAGGTCTCGTTGGTCCGTGTGCAAAGTAAAAACTTGTGTACAAAGTTGCACTGCATCCATTTTATGTGCAATATTTTACAAACTTGTTGTGATGCCATGGTTACTGAATAGTCTCTACTTCTGCTGTTTGTTTTGTCTACTTAAAATTAAAAGAAAGAAGCGGCGCCCATGCATGCCAAAAGTGTCGCTGTAATGTTTGTTATCTGTGGCCATCTTTCTAAAGACGACGGAGAACAGAGGAAATGGAAAGTTATGCTTACATAATGGGGGGGGGGGGGAGAGAGAAATGTCTTAGTAATTCTCCAAAAAGATTAAGATCAATGTCAAAGCTTAAAATAAAAAAGGAAAGTAAATCTTATTAAAAATTCTGTACCTTTGAAACCCAGTAAGTGAGATCCTATTTCTAACGTTGACAAGAGACTTGTGCTTTCTGTGGGAAGTTATATGTTTATAATTTATACATATGTTTGTTTGTGCGTGGGCTTGTGTCACAGAGTGCGGCATGTCAGAATAGCGTGGACACAAAGCTGTACATTAAATCAGCTGATATCGAATGTTTAATGCTATATATTATATATTCCTAATAAATGATGCATGGGAAACTCAACGATATTGACTTAATATGTGGATAGCCTGTTAAGGAAATGTAAGATTATAACTAATAATCCCAACAATAAAGCATCTGTCCTCAGGTGATCGCCCCTGTTTGTTCCTACTTTGGCATCATGCACCCAGACTATCTTCGTTTTATTGTAGTGCTGTTCGTGGCGCCATTTGTCGTCATGACTATTTTATACATCCATATCTTTAAGGTAGGCAAAATCCGATATATATATTAAAGAGCAGTAATAATTCCTACAATAAAATTAAAGTTCCACTCAAATTTGATTCCATGTAGTTGACACCTACCAAGTAATTTTTTTCCCTCTCAGTTTCTCACTCGTTGTTGGATAGGACTGCTGCATTTATATTTTTATTTGGATCAAATAAGGTCCTTTAACTCTAACAAAGAGAAGTTCAAAGACTTTTTGGAGAGTCGTATTTCAACGTCCTGTGTAATTTTTTCTCATAATAAACGTGGATCAGAGTTGAAGCTTTAAATGTATTACATCTAATTCTCAGGCACAAAGTAGCAATAAATTAAGATTATTTTTAGTTTTACAATACCGTTCTCTGTGAGTAAAACTTTAGACTAACAACGTGCAACTGCCAGTTAGGCTTAAATGGTTCCGGTAAAAATGAACCCTTTAATAGCCCTAAACTATTTAGCTAATGATTCTAAATCTAAAAACTACTAAATGGTTTCATAAAATATACCTTAAAATATTATTACCACTGTCTTTCATGTTACCCATGTTCCATTAGGTAGCAAACACTAAGTTCATTTATTTAATTGGCTATACCATTCTAGGTAGCCAAACGTCACGCTCGCTCTATAGCTAGCCATACACAAAATCCTCAGGGTGTGTCATCCAAGGACCGTCACTGGTGGAAATATACCAAGACTGTCCTGCTCATCATGGGGGCTAATTTCATTTGTTGGCTGCCCGTAGGTGAGTTGCAGGCCTTTATTGTTATAAACCACCAAGAGATTTGATGTTTCAAACATTAACAATTTGTTTCCAATAATCGATTCTTATTTAGGCCTTAAAACTCTGTCTGTAATAACAGGACTTGCATTTCTTTTACAGAAAAATGTATAGCTTGGGTCTCAAACTCCAATCCATGTCGTTATATGTTTTGCTAAGCTTTAGGATAGATATATGAATGTCATGTAAGGCGCGTTGAGCCCAGCCACACGTTATTATCGTTAGATAGTACATGAACTTAGTGAGCGTGTGTGTATACATATAATATATATACTACCTAACAATAATAACGTATTAATAATATATTGTTATATTTTATTTTAAAAGGAATTTTTCTTATGCTGTTCCTGTTGGGAAACCTACGAGGCGATACAGTTGTCCACCAAGGAACCCTCTTGTTGTATGCTAGCATCACAGCTTATCTCAACAGCATCATTAACCCTGTGATATATGCCCTGAAGATTGGAGCCGTGCGGTCACGTTTCACGGCCATACTGTGCCGTAAGAGGTCAAAGGGACTTTCCGGAGATGTTACCACTGTAGTAGAGATGCTTTGAACAAGTATATACTTTGATTTGAGGCTGTGTGACTGTTTAAAACACTGATCATAAAAAGTTGTTAATACTGTCAAGGTTAAAACATTTAAAGTAAATTATAGACCTTGATCGAGTCTGCCAGTGCCAAATAGAATGAACATACAGAATGTTACATTTTGGTGCCACCCATCGTGATGGTGTCTAGCGGTGCGGTCTGCACCCCTCTAGTGGCGCCACTGATAAGAATCCCAAGATCCACACTTCGTGTCACGTTGCGTTTTCACGCCCATCAAATTTATTAATATTTTTATGATTCCCAAAACGCCTTTTTATCTGGATTTACTATAATAATTATATAGATTTTTGTGTTTTCTAAATAAAATGTCATTAAACTTGCACAGGCTGTCATTACAACCAGTCAGTTATGAGGGTAATCATGCATTTAAATACTGTCGGTGTGTATGGAGGCGTTAAAATGCGATAATATTGTTCAGTCAAAGACGTGAACAAATGTGGTTTGGAGTGCAAAGCGGGATCAAGGGGTTGATTAATTCCCAATCCAGTTCTGATTCTTTATTAAATTTGTTATATTTATATGAATAAGCTGTTGATTTTTTTGTGTTTTTATTTAATCATATTTAATGAAATGGCTAAATCATTTCAAAATAGCCAATTATTACAGTCTGGTAAAGAATTAAATATTTTATTTTCTATTATCAACAGATTTATAAAGTAACTGTTGTATACATTTGTTTTCAATCAATGGCTGTATCTTATTTTTATTTACACTCAAATAAGCAAAGAGGAGGGTTTACTATTACTATTATTTTTTATTAGTTAATCACGGGGTAAAGACTGGAGTCAGACAGGGGTGTTTGCTTTCGCCCTTCTTATTCTTGCTAACCATTGACTGGATAATGAAGATGTCTACAGAGCAGAAGAGAAATGGTATCCAGTATCCAATGGACACTTTGGAAACAACTTGATGACCTGGATTTTGCGGATGATCTTGCCCTCATATCACACACACAGCAACAGATGCAGGAGAAAACTAACTATGTAGCACAGTTCTCTTCCCTGCTTGTGTTGGCCTAAACATCCACAAGAGAAAAAGCAAAGTCCTTAAAATAAATACATCAAGCAACACCCCAATAACACTGGGAGGAACAAATTTAGAGGAGTTGGATAGCTTTACATATCTCGGTAGCATCATAGACATGCAGGGAGGGACAGACGCTGAGTGAGAATTGGCAAAGCAAGAACAGCATTTAAACAGCTAAAAAAAGTTTGGAGTTGCAACAACTTGACCCTCCATACCAAGGTCAGGATATTCAACACCACAGTAAAGCCTGTCCTGCTATATGGAGCTGAAAAATGGTGGATTACAGCAGCCGTTTCGAAAAAGCTTCAAGCATTTATAAAACACATTTCTCCGAACAATTCTCCAAATCCGCTGGCCTAATATCATCACCAACGAGGACCTCTGGCAACGTACACGACAAGAGCCAGTGGAAGAACTAATACGTCAGCGTAGATGGAGATGGATTGGCCACACCATCAGAAAGCCTACATCCAGCATTGTGAGACAAGCCCTCACTTGGAACCCCCAGGGCAAGAGAAAAAGAGGTCGACCCAAAATGACCCGGAGAACGGAACTGGAGACAGACTCCAAAAAGAGTGGGCACAGCTCGGGACAGCTAGAGAGATTGGCACAGGACCGGGTTGCCTGGAGAGTGTTTGTTCGTGGACTATGCCCCAGATGGGACGACAGGCAATGATGATGATAATGATGAGTCACATACAAAGTGGACATTGAATAATTTATAAACATGATTTACCCAACAGCATCTCAACAGGAACAAAAGTTAGGTTATTTGCTGATGGTTGTATAATTATAGAATAATTAAATATGAATAAGTTAGCAAAATCTTATTAAAAGACCTAGATGAATAACAAAAATGAGAAACTAATCAGAGTATGTCTTACAGCACTGTAAAGTGTCAACTGAGAATTGAAAAAGAAAAAAAGTAAATTACGCGATACATGGAATACAGCTAATCCAAATTAAACATATAAAGTACTTAATAATAAAGCAATAATACATGAAAAATTATCATGGAATCCCAATAACATGATTAAAAAATCCAATAAAACTTTAGTTTAGGCTTTATAAAAAGGAAACTTTTTACAAATGAGATAAGAACATAAAACTAAAATGCTAACTTAGAAAAAAAAATACATTGGTTAGACCTATGCAAGAATATATATCTTCTGTATGGGACGCTCACCGCAGACCTCCAAAAAAGAATTAGTGCGCTTGAGATGAGATGTTTTCGAAAGGTATTAAACATCTCCTACACGGCGCACATCACGAACGAAGCGGTCCGCGACAAAATAAGTGCTGTCATTGGCCCTTACGAGGACCTTCTCACCTCAATTAAAAAGAGGAAACTACGATGGTACGGACACGTGTCAAGATCTGGAGGTCTCTCAAAGACGATATTGCAAGGCACAGTCCAGGGAAGAAGGAAAAGAGGCAGACCAAGGAAGAGTTGGGAGGACAACATCAAAGAGTGGACCGGCCTTTCATTTAGCGATTCCCAGAAGGCAGCTCAGAACCGTGACACTTGGCATGAGTTAGTGCGCAGCTCAAAATGGTGCCCCAACGACCCAGCGTCGGGTTAAGGGATAGTTCAGTTCAGTTCAGTATGAGACACATCTATCACAGAGCACTGATGAACTAGAACAAATTCAAAAAAGGTCGCAAGATTCACAAGTGGTGAATATTTAAAATAACACCATGATTTAAATTCTTAAAAATCTTGAAACACAAGAGAATAGACAAAGAGAAGTAAAACACAGGGTATCAAACCACCAAGACCAACACACCATCAACATTTAAAAATCCAATAAAAATGAAAGACTAGACATAAACCGTTGGATAAGCATATGCCGCAATATTTTTATATGCATAAAAATAAATTAATAATGTTTGGCAAGCTTAATGAATGACTCCAATAAAAAAAAAGATGAGCAAATTACACCTAGTGCTTAAATTTTATGGTGGTGACACAAAATGGAAATATATTTGGTAGAACTGAATAAAGTTAGTTCCCCATATATATAATTATAAGTTGATTGCTATGACCATGGCACAAGGTGCTGCCAGTTTGGTGGGTATAATTGTCATAGAAGGAGGCTGTGTCTTAGTAGGTCTATGTGGTAGTCTGCAGTAAGTGACAACATCATTAGAGTAATCAAATAATTAGCTTAGTTAACAAAATCTGGTGATGCCATTTGGATCAAGATAAAAATAATAGTAATAATAGGTGACCACGCTTAAATTATATTTAAAATGCTAGGTGTGTTGTCATGCTATCTGAAGAGCTAACTACTACATTCTTTGTGTAATAAATTTAACTGTAACATTGGCCAGATGCAATGTTACCTGTAGAATTTTTAAATTAAAAAAACAACAACTGTTAGTGTTAGACATCTATTTTGTCATCAGTTCCTTCCTAAATAAGTAATTTTTGTTATTAAGTTATTATTAAGTTATTAACCACAATTTCATTAATTTTGTGTTGTACATTTATTTTCTTTTAAGTCTATTATCGTTTTATACAAAGTAAAACTACAATGCTATAATTTAATATATATACATTAATTCTTAATTTAATAATTTAAAAAAAAACAATGAAATGAACCCAGATAAGTAACCAAAAAATTCTTTATTATTAATAATCAAATATTTTATACATTATTGATAAATATCAAATTTACAAGCATTATGGAAAGAATAACTTTTGAAAAATGTGTAACTTAGTTTAGAAATAATCGAAGTTACAATATCCAGTAAACAATATAAAATATAATGTTTAGTACACATTAATCCATTTACTTTTATTTTATTTATTTTTGTAGCAGCTTTTCAAATCTAATGAAACTCAAAAAAGACTTTAAATACTGATTTGTCAGAAATCAAGAGTTGTACATATAATAATGATTACTAAGAAAATTAAAAACAAAATAATAATTTTATCACAAATGTATTATTTCACATTTGGATCAAACTGTAACAGCAACTTTACATGGCTTCTGGACAAAGAAATAAAACATTGAAGTTTAAATAATTTATGAAGTGTATCTTAATCAGTTAAGGAAAAAAACAACTAATTTATCTTACAAGTAATAAAAACCATGTCGTGACAAATGTAAATCTTAGTCTTAGCCTACAATTAAATAAAACTAGAAATGGGTAGTTCAGATCAAACATATAAAGAGTTTCAAAGCTGTGTGTTCTGATTCTACATAAGTGTTTTGAAGAAAGTTATCTTTATACATATAAACAGACTTGGAAAATAATTTACACAGCTAAAAAAAAAACCTTTGGAATATCAGTAAAATAGTAATAGATAAATATATTTTAAATGACTATTTACTTTAACAGATGTGAAAACATTAAACTTCCATTGTATTTCTCTTTGAAAAGTCAATTGGATAAAATAAACATAGTTATGGTCTATTTATTAACATTCTTCAAATCATCTAAATATTTGCTTAAAAGGGATTCTAAGCACATTGAAATATTGCTTTTTTAACATGTACTTGCATGTGCCGCTTCAATTTCGCCTTTTCAGCAGTAGCATAGTCACACAATACACACTGTAGAGACTTGATTACCACACCATGGTTCACCATGTGCTTCTTCAAGTTCTCTGCAGATTTCCCTGTATATGGGCAGAGTTTACAGAAAAATGGCTTGATGTCAGTGTGCACATATGATATGTGATTATTTAGCCGAGGTTTAAACTTGCACCGGTAGGAACAATATGGGCAAGCAAGTGGTTTATCATCAGAGTGGCGGTGAGCATAATGCTTCTGGAGATCATATTTTTCTACACTGGCATATGAGCAGAGGGTGCATTTGAATTTTTTTATCTTGTTGTGCCTTTCAATGTGGCGATGATAGGAGGCTTTCAACCTACACATGTAGCCACATACATCACACTTAAAGGGAAACTTACCAAAGTGGCTTTGCATGTGTATTCTAAGTTCTTCTAGTGTTTGACCAGTGAAGTCACAGTATGAACAAAATTCTATTTTCTCACTTTTATGCTCAGCCAGAGCATGTTTTTTCAACTCAACAATTCTTTCAAAATGACTGTCACATTCCCGGCACTTGTATGATGCCTTGAGAATATGTTCTTGAGCTTTGTGGCGGCGTAAAATAAGCTTGTCGTGTGTTGTAAACTCACATATGTAGCATATATATTTATTTGGGGTTTTATGAATTTGCATGTGTCGTTTTAAGCTCATACTAGTTTTACAGGCAAAAGGACACAAATTGCATTTAAATTCCTTTTCTGTTGAATGTTTGACAAGATGTTTCTTGAGCTGGTCTTTGGTGCGACACCTATAATCACATATATCACACTGAATTCTCTTGACTGGATCATGAATGACCATGTGAGTGTTAAGATGTGTAAATGTTTTAGCCTTAAAACCACACTGGGTACACAAAAATGGTCTATTGTCATTATGTGTTCTGCGAATATGTTGCCGAATATCTTTAGTGGCAGTACCACACAAAGGGCACAATGTACGGCTTTCTTCTTCATGTGCCGGAGATGATAAATGTGAAATTAGTTCATCTTCAGTTAGACATGAAAAACTGCATTTACTACATCGATGGTACTCTTCATCTGGATGAACATTTCTCATGTGGTGGGATATCTGAACTTTTTTTTGATACTGGAAGTCACAAAGTGGGCAAGAGAAAAACTTCATTACTTTGCGGATAAAACCTGGATCTATTCTTGGGTCCAGGCTTGTATTATGTTTTAGGTGTCCAAGTTTGTGAATAGACAGGCTTAATTCAAGATGAAATGCTTTGTTACAGTGCCTGCAGATGAAAGGCTCTTTCTCTTTATGTTCTAATTTTTTGTGTCTTTGCAATTCTATTTCTTTCCTACAATTAAAACTACATTGGTTACATGTGTATTCTTTATCTTCATTATCAGACGTAATATCACTTAATTGTTCAACTTTAATTAATGGCACACTTTGTTGGGCTATTGTCTCTGAATTAGATTCAACAGATCCATTGTGAAATGTATCATTTTTACCTGACAAATCTTTAACATGTTCTACTTTTAATTTATCTAGGTCTAATTCAATTGGTATGGATTCAACTACACTTAATTCTTTGTTATTTATGCCTGTTGTGTTTAATATATGCATATCAGGTTTTTTATCAGTATTGAAACAATCCTCATTATTACTACTCAGATTAAAAGAGTCTGTAGAAATGTGAGTTGGACCTTGTAGTTCTACACATGAAAGTGATTCTTTATCTTCTATTTTAATCACTGGAGCACTTAACATCTCTGGGTCAAACTGAGCAGAAATATTTAGTTCATCCTGACTTGGGAGGCAAACAACAGCATCTCCTTGTTGTGCATATTGAACCCGATTTAGAGCTGATCTCTGTAAACTAGTTTGTGTAGAAAGCTCTTCAAGTGTTTTAGCAAGCAATTCAGGGGTTAATTCAGCACCATCATAGTTGTAAATTATAATAACCTCCCCATCTGCCCCCTCCACTCCTTCTTGGACTTCAATATGATATTGAAAACCTTCTTCACCAGTTTCTTCCATGATGACTAATTCGGAAGTTTGCAAATTTTGCCTCTTATTAGACCTTGATTGTTGTAACCTGTTGCACAATGAAAAGAATTATAAATTTTAGTGTTAAAATCACAAAAATATATAACGCCTAAATTTTTATATTAACAATTATACTAAGAATAGTAATGATGTCCAGAAACTGGCTGGGGTGTTGGTATATGATATATATATATATAGTAGGCCATAAGTATACTATTCTGGAATGGAGTTCAAAATGCTTCCTATGTTGCTGCTATCAAAAACCATCCTCTACCTTCAAAAACACACTTTTAATTTTATTTTTAAAAATAAAAATTATAATCAGTTTCAGTGATAAATGATTTTTTAAAAAGTCTGTCATTGTCATGCAGTGTGATCTTTAAGTTTGACCCACTGAACTCAGTTAAGTTAATTGGTCATTTTCTTTTCTTTACACAAAGACATTTATTATTTGATTTTGTTTAAGAATATTGAAAGAAAAAGTTTACAACTTCTGGAAAGTTTGATATCTATATTATATAAGGTGAGGGAGGGGGTGGTGGGGTGCCCTCTAAGTTTTTTGTCTGTCTGCAAAGTTGTGCAGCATTTAATTCTTTATGTACAAAATTATATATTATTTTAAAAAACATATATTATCCATATCAAAATAATTTGATGTGCAGTAACTCTAAACTGTTGCGCGGCGTCAAACAGATAGCTCTGCTGTCACGCAGCTAAAAGAGAACATTGGAGGGGGTGGGAGGCATAATCTAAATGCAAGATAAGAGTGTGTAATGTGGTGGATGGAGATTCGTAGGAATGAACAAAGCTGGATTTCAGTTAATTACAAATATGTGATGTTTTGATTTGAATGCACAGAATCATTCTTAACAAATATAATCACATAAATAGTAATTCTCAATTGCATATATATACAGCTATTAGCTCTACTATTAAAACGTTCAGAGTATATTGCAATATGTAGCAAATTTAAAATCATATTTCAGGAGTTTTCAGTAGCAAAATTTAAAATAGAACAAATTAAATTATGTACTATAAAATTATTTTACTTTTAACCCTCACCTAACTGTGTAAATGTTAATTGATCAGATACTGACTGATACTACCATAAAAAGTACTCTTATGAAGCTTAAAATCAAAATTTTAATGAACCAGTTAAACTTTAAAGAAAAACTAAGTTTTAGTGGTAGTTAATTAGTAAACCATATCCCCCCCCCCCCCAAACTACCACTTTTGAAATATGAAGTTCCCTTTAGTCTTTAGCAGACCTTGAAAGTCTATTGGAATGGGGGCAGGTGAAGCAGCGCTCACAAGTTTTAGTAAGCTTTGCCATGGCATACTAGGGGATTATGTGGCAAGCACAAAGCCAAACCGCCTCATAGGCATAGGCTTATTTCCCCTTACATATGTCGGGTACTCATTGGAGCTGGATGGACTTCAGGGCGTCCTACTTAGTAAGCCCTTCGCTTTGTTCACTTAACTTAGGACCCAAGAGCAGGTCCTAGCCTTCACAGAGACTCGAACCAAGACCCATCAGACCTAAACAGTAACAGACAATAGACTCTGGTCAAAATAAAGGAATATGGGATTAAGTGGGTATTAATTAAATTTTTAAAATAAAATTAGCTTGTTTGTTTTGGATAATTTGGTTGACCTAAATTAATCTAAGACTGTAAATGTAAAATAAAACTATTGACTTTGACTATACCTATACTGTCTGCAAAAATAACTGATACTATAGACTATACCTATATATATTAATATTATATGCCTTTAAATTCCACAATTCCTTCTTAAATTTTATTTTGACTGATAATCATTATCAATAGGATCGATTTGCATGGGCGCATGGCTGGCATACCGATGGTCCCGGGTTTGAATTCATCAGAGCAGTGAAGGCAAGGATTTGTTCCTGGAGCCTAGGATATCCCAGGGTACACCCAGCTCCGAATGGGTACCTAACATTTGTAAGGGAAATAAAGCCAAAGTCAAAGGTGGCTGGGAAATACGCTGCATCACTTGCCAACAAAAACATGGCAACATGGTCTGTGGACGCAATAATCTTCTGTATAGATAAGACAAGATACGAGATAAGACAAGATACGAGATAAGACAATGAAAATGAAATGAATGGCCTGAGGACACTGAGGTAATTCATGGTTAGCTGTACTGTAAATGTTGTCCTCACAGTCACAGTGCAGGGATATATTAGTTGTTGTTTTTTCTATTTCTGTCCTTAAATAATTTATAATAAAAATCATAGCTTCTACTTAACTAAAAATTTACTCAAATCTATGCAAACTAAGTAAAAGTAAAGGTAACTAAGAAAACTCAGAAAGAGTTAACAAAAAAAATATATTAAAAAAAAATAAAAACAGTAGCCAGTAGCCGTAGCACTGAGCCTGGGTTAAATTAACAGATTCAGAGACACACAATCTCAATCACAATCCCAAAGAATACGAATTCAATAACACTAACAGACAAGCTCAAATCGTTAAATGTAATGTATGTATTTGAAATAAAACTAATGTATTTAATAAAAATACATACACTTGTACTTGTGTTGTTAATGAGAATTAACTAGAGAACTTTTTAGTCGGGTATGTAGAGGTTTGAGTCTTCTTATACGAAAATGGAATTTAAGTGCGCCAATTCAATGCGTTATGACTTTGAAGGCGACGGAGTCACTCCGGGTGCGCATGTCCGAAACTCACTTGTAACACCCAGAATTTTTCAAAACTGAAAGTCAGAATTTTTTTTTTTCATTCAAACCCAAAGATTTTGATCCTCGATATTAATTAAATTTTTTAATATTTTAATAATGAGAAAAACATTCAAATAAATAAGAGAAACATCTCATTTGTTTAAATATATTACTTTTGGAACTTCTTAGTCAAAATAAAATTAATGTGTATGCGGATCGACCGAAACATTTCGATAACACTTATTAACAGTATCAGTAACAACGTGTTGTAAAAAAATTGCCGTCTGTGAAAAATAAATACAAAATAGATAATTAAATAAATTTTGGTTTAAAATATAATTAGTTCATTATTCAGAGAGTATGATTATTTAAATTAAAATTTAATTTAAAACACGATTTCGTTTTTAAATAAATATATTCGATAAAAATTTAATTATGCCAAATAATAATTTGTTTTGTGGTTATAGTGACGTATCTTAATTTTGGTTTTATAACAGCCTTATTTCTGTTCTGAATTTTAATAATTATTTCGGTAGATTGCAGGGATTACTCTCTTACTTACTCTTATCAATAGTGACTATTGAATAGTCAATAGGTCTACATAGTCAATAGTATTGACAATAAAGTATACTCTGACTTAAGTTATATAAGCCATTTATTATTTTTTAATCAAGAGATAAAATGCAGTTTGATATTCGGAGGTAAAGAATATTTTAGTGTTACACAGATATTATATATGAATATATTATATGTTAACTACATAACGTAACCACTTAAATTTAGATCATATTATTATTATTATCTCTGTACTTCTTCGATACGCATTCAAGGATAGCAGTGAGGGAATCTGGTTACATACCAGAGCTGATGGAGGACTTTTCAACACTGCCCGCCTCCGAGCCAAGACCAAAACGACGGATATCCTAATTCGAGAGCTACTATTTGCGGATGATGCGGCACTAACAGCACATACAGAATCTGGTTTGCAACAACTCGTGTCAAGCTTCTCCAATGCCTGCAATTGCAAAGAATTTGGTCTGCAAATCAGCTTGAAAAAGACAAACATCATGGCCCAAGACACTCGACCTCCTCCTACCATAAATATCGATAATGAAAACTTGGAGGTTGTGGACAGCTTCACCTACTTGGGATCCAAGGTCTCCAATACACTGTCCATTGAAGAAGAAATAAACAGCAGAATTGGCAAGGCAGCCGCAACAATGGCTAAACTAAATAAGCTGGTCTGGCAAAACACCAAGCTAACGGAGAAAACCAAACTGTGCGTCTATCGAGCCTGTGTCATCAGTACACTACTATATGGGAGTGAGACATGGACCACTTATACATCACAAGAGCGTAAGCTTAACAGCTTCCATTTGAGATGCTTGCGCCGCATCCTTGGTATTAAATGGCAAGAAAAAGTGCCTAATAGTGAGGTCCTAACGCGTGCCAATACCCAAAGCATGTTCTCAATTCTTAGTGAAAGACGCCTGAGGTGGCTAGGACATGTCAAAAGAATGAGCCCCGGCCGCATCCCGAAGGACCTCCTATATGGTGAACTTGCTTCAGGAAAGAGGAAAACAGGTCGCCCACGCTTGCGATTTAAAGATGTCTGTCAAAGGGACATGAAAGCAGCCAAAATACATACAAGTGACTGGGAGTGTAAGGCAGAAGACCGATCTACGTGGCACACAGTTGTCAAAGAGGGCGTCGTAGTAGCCGAGGAGCGAAGAATGGAGGAGGCTGCAGACAGAAGAGCCAGGAGAAAGGCCAAAACATTTGGAAGCACAGAACTCGTGTGTAAAAACTGTGGCAAAGACTGTCACTCAAGGATAGGACCGCACAGCCACTCGAGAAAATGCAACCCAACCCAACGGTGATGCACCATCGTCTCGCGAGACGGAAGGATGCCGGATATTATTATTATCTATAGACTGTAATTTTTGCTTTAGAATCAGGTTACAATCAACTAGCAAAAAGTGTCAAAGATGTTGCATTCTTAACTTATGACTTTGTATTTTTATCTGTTACCTTAAAATTAATTCCATAGCATATTTAGTTACATAGTAATTGATCCCATAGCCCATGCCATAGTCATAAGTCATACATTTTGTAGCATCTGCATACATAACAAATCTACTGTTTTGTTCTAATCTAGTTACGCATAGTTCTAAGTTTTTGCACCCCCTGTTTCATTTTTAAGTTCAGAGCTCTTCTAGCTCTCCTGGGCATTCACTTTGCAACTGTTAATAGCATTTATTAATATTTAAAAATTCTATTAACAAACTCAATTATAAATTATTAAAATATTTTTCTATAATTTACAGATTTGATATCTATCGGAAGGTGCCAAAAGATTTAACTCAGCCCACTTTGACTGGAGCATTAATTTCTATTTGCAGCTGTCTATTCATGACATTTCTTTTTGTTTCTGAGCTTAGAGACTACCTGACTGTTGATGTGTAAGTTTCAATTTTTTAAAATTGATTTATTTAACTTATTTCTTTTATTTCAATAGAGATTTTATGTTATCTCACAAATATTTAATTTCTGAACATTAAATCTATCTTGACAATTGCCTATGAATAAAATAGTAGTAAAAGAACTTTTATAACACAAAGCCTTAGCTTACCTTGTTTCACATAAAAAACTTGTGAGTGTGAGTAATGTCTAGTAGTGATAGAAAATTGCTTTTTCGGAACACAAAACGACTTAGCTGATATGGGGATGAATAGACAGTGAATGTGAAATTTAGTTAGCTAGGAGGAACATTTGTTGGAGAAGTAGTGTGGCAGAGAACGGACAGTTTGTTGTCAACGTATGCTTGTTCAGCAATCCAATGAAGGGAACGAAGTAGTGGAGTGATATGGTCTCATATTTTTTATTTTTTATTATATATTTTTTTCAGGATGATAGTTTTCTAAAATATATTGCTAATCTCAAGTCTCAAGCTGAAATGTTGAACATTATTCCTACTTGCCATTTTCTATGTGAAAATCTGTAAAAATATTTTGTAATTTATCAAAATAAGAAAAATTAATTTATCATAAACTCTGAACAGAGAAAGTGTTCTTTCAGTGGAAGATCCAGTCAAGCATTCAGAGAAAATTCCTGTATTCATTAATCTTACGATACCAAATATGCCTTGTGAATGTGAGTCTATACTGTAAAATAATAAACATCTTCGTAAATGAATTTTAAGATTTAATGAACTTAGCTGTAACTGTATCCTCTAGACAACTCTAGAAAGTAAAATACAGATTCTCATTATACAGTTTTTTATATAAGGATATCGTGAAATAATAAATACCTTTATTTTTCAGATATTGGACTTGATATTCAAGATGACATGGGTCGACATGAGGTTGGTTTTAGAGACAACACACATAAAGAACCAGTCAATGATGCTAAAGGCTGCCGATTTGAATCCCATTTTCTTATAAATAAGGTTGTTTTTTTATGAAATGCAAGGGTTTGAATGTAGGGGTGTTCATTTAATGGTCAAAATTTTAATTCAGTGCAGGTTGTTGAAAGACTTACAAATTACAATGGGATGGGAAAACCTGTCAAAATTGGTAGATTTATGATTTATTATTAGGGGTCTACCAATATGCATATTTTCCAATATTGCCTTTACCGATTTTTTTGGTGTCGATATGAGTAATATTTTAGGAAAAAAACAGTCATACTTGATGACATTATGCTTAAATTTTCCAAAATATAATTATTTATTATGCATTGTTGCAGACATTGCTGATATTACCTATATATTTTTTGTTGTTGCCATATGAGTATTTGTTAGGACAAAAACCAACGGTCATATTTGGTGATGTCATTCTTAAATTTATTACACGCAATTATTTATATTTTATATTAGGGGTGTGCAGATATGCATATTTGTTGATATTACCGATTTTTTTTTTCTGATATGAGTATTTGTTTGTACAAAAAACAGCTGTCGCATATGTTGACATCATTCTTAAATTTATTGCATGTAATTATTTATATTTTATATTAGGTGTCTACTGATATACATTTTGGCCGATATTATCAATATTTTTTTTCTGATATGAGTATTTGTTAGTACAAAAAACAGCAGTCATATTGTGATATTGGTAGACTCCTAGTGATTATTTTCCTTAAAGTAGCTAAACTAATGCTATTAAAAATATAACTGCAACAATTTTTTTTTTTGCTTAAAAATTTTGTACAATCGCCTCAGGTTTGTCATAACTTCTTTTGTTGTCCTGTTTATTAATTTGTCAACATAAAAGAGATGTACCAATTAAGGTTGTTAACGGTTAGCCGGTCCTCAGATAAGGACTGGTCATCTTTATTTAGGACCGCAGGACTGCGTAACCGATAACTAAGAAAACTAGCGGTAAGGTAGTGAAAAAAACAACACAAGCCGTAACGCGCCTCTCCCTCTCGCTTTGTCACAGTGAGTAAAAGCGATACCACGATCAAGCTGACAAGTAGGTTGGCATTCAAGCCTTCAGTCTCCTAGCTGTAAGCTTGCGTACATGACGCGTTATAGCCTTGCTTCACTGAAGTTCACAACTAATAGTACTAGGCTACTGCTAAGGAATGATTTTTTAAATTTAATTTGCTTTAGTAGTTTAGGCACTGTGACTGTACGAGAGCTAACACAGTGCGCATTTGATGTCAACAACGGTCAAGGCCGAGGCTGTTTCTATTTATATTAATTATAGTCTGTTTCTTATGAAGACAAAGAAAGCTATAAAAGCATGTGACCCCGTGACCTATCTGGATTTTCTGATCACCGGTTTATAGTCTGTTTCAGGCATTCAAAAAACGTATCATCGTGCGCCGCTTAGAGAAGTACATGTACCTGTATTACAAGAGGTATTTGAAAGACGTAGCAAAGATACTGGGCGATTAATCTGCCCACAAACTAGAGTTCGGTCTTTTAGTGACAGTTTTCCTGTTAGTCAAAGGCATTTGATTACCACATTAATAGTACGGCGAGTGTAGCTCAAACTCTATTTGAACAGGAAAAACGGGGAGGGGGAACGTGTGCCACGCTAAATTCAATTATTCTGGCGAGTTGACGATTGAAAAATAATATGGTTTTTTAATAAATTCCATTTTATCATCATTGTTTACTCCGTAGCTTTATAATTTTATTATTAATTTTAATACGCGAGTTGACCGGCATCACACTTTATTATTAATTTTAATACGCGAGTTGACCGGCATCACACACAAGAGAGGCAAACATGACATCACAACGACGGTGCGAGGCGTTGGTTTTTGAAACTAATGAAAAATACCTCCCTAACTTTAACAAATGATTGAACCAGTCCTCTTATTTAGACCGGTGAACTACGAGTCCTCAAAATAAAATATAAAAAAGACAATTAATCATCACTGTTTAATTAATTATTTGGATTTTTTTTTTTAAATGCGTTGAATTGAGGGCAATGCGGAAAGAGCTGAACGCAAGCGGGGGAAGCAGGCTTTGATACCATCAGACGAAGCTAGGCGACAACATTCTCTTGTTAGTTCTCAAAACATTAGGGATATAAGGACGATCGGTTAACCGGTCTTTTTTTGAACGGTTGGCCGGTCCACAAAAACGAACGGTCTTAACAACATGAGTACTAATTGAATATTTTTCAGATCATCTCCTAAACTATGATTTTTTTTTTCAGTTTTTGATATTAGATGATTATATTTTATATGTCTCTTTTTTTCAAACAGGTTCCAGGTAACTTTCATATTTCTACCCATTCATCACATTCCCAGCCAGACAACCCTGATATGACTCATATAGTTCACAAACTACGTTTTGGGATGGAACTTGAGGAAGGAAAGGTAATTTGCTATTTTACTGTAATGAATAATGTTTAAGAATATTTTAGAGCTCATTAGTTGGAATAAAAATGGAAAAGGTATATTTTTCAAATGCAACCCAAATTATATTTTTGATAGAGTTCTGATTAATAATCTTGAAACTTGTGGGCATTGACCCCATTTTTCCTCATGACAGTAACAAACTTCCTTTTTCACAATCTGAACACATAAGCTTCAAATTCAGTCAGTTGTTAAGAGTTTTGAAATTCAATTCATGAAATAAAATTTCCACTAACATAACCATTATTCCCCCTTAGTGCTATTAAGTTATACAGATATATGTTTTGGAAGTCACAACAGAATAGTAATTTTTAAACCACTTGAGGGCCTAATATTGATAAAACTTGTTTGCAAATTTCAAGATCAAAACTTCCATGTTGTATTTTTTCTTGTAAAATAGAAATTGTGTAGATTGAATTCTAACATATGAATCCACA
Source organism: Radix auricularia (assembly GCA_002072015.1). NCBI lineage: Eukaryota > Metazoa > Mollusca > Gastropoda > Lymnaeidae > Radix > Radix auricularia. The sequence goes on along the minus strand of MUZC01000788.1, from coordinate 80,480 downwards.
TGTTTCACCCTCCTATTTTTCTTCAGAAAATAAATATGTATTATTATTGCCTATTTTTTCATTTGTTAAATGTATAGTCATCTCTCTATACTTAAAATATGTTACTTAAGAATGTGGTCCTCTTGAGTAAAAACTTTGAAGCCTCTGGCAAAGTGTCATAAAAAAATTCTGGGTCTAGAGCAGGGGTCTCCAAACTACGGCCCGCTACTCCCTCTCATTTGGCCCCTGAAGAACTTAAAATCTAAAAAAAATATTCTTTTTTTACCTGTAATTTACAATATAACTTAATAGTTGGCGGTTATTGTTTGCCCCCCAAACTGCTGTTTGACAGTTAATGAGGCCCTCCACAGAAAAGTTTGGAGACCCCTGGTCTAGAGCAGCCAAATAAGTCTTTGAAGAAATTGTTTGTTTTAAAATAACAGGCTATTACTATTAATTATAAGGAACACCTGCTACCTTCACACCATCTGGTGTCACACTCTTAGATCTTGTGAACAAACATACTTTTTTCCTTCCATTATTTATATTGATAAACACAGCCCTGTTTTGTAATCATAACTTTATTTTTTATGAGTGAGCCCTCCCCATTTTTACCTTCCCTCTAATCATCTCAATTTTTTGTTATGTTTAGTGTTTATTTTGTGCAATTTTTTTCTCAGAATGTTAAAGGGTCTTTTAATCCACTTGAAAATGTTGACAAGCAAGCTTCAAATCGTAAGGAGTTTTATGTTATAAAACATACATTTTAACACTCGTTAGCAATTGTTTTTTTTTTGGGGTGTGAAGAGGAAAATTCTTTGTGTTTATTCTCCTTAGTAAGATCATAATTATTTTTTAGGTCCAGTCAAATGTTCATATTCTAAACTGCTGTCAGTTTTGTGGAGACCTCCAAACAAATTGTGGATATCTTGCAAAAGAAGAATCTTACAATTTTAAGGAGATTTTGCATATATGGGAATTACTAATATCTTGCTAGAATACTTTAAAAAGAAATTTGTCATTGTCTTGTTTAAAAATTACCAATTATGTCTAAATTTTATTTTGATTGTTTTTGTTTTAATTTTCAAAACTTTAAAGTTTTCTTTTTTTTTTGTCCTCTAGGATTAAAAAGTTAAAAATGTTTTTTTTGATTTTTAACTTCTCAGCCAGGGCCACCCATGATTATATTCTTCGTATTGTTCCATCTGTCTATGAAGATAAACGTAACAATATTCGTTATCCATTCCAGTATACCTACTCCTATAGGGTAAGTTTTTCTATTTACTTAAAAAGCAGTTAGTAATTCAATTAGGCATTTCTCTTTTTCCAAAGTTTTTTTTTAAATCATGAGGATCCTACACCTATAACTTATCTATTTTTATCCCTGTGTTCTCTGCTAGATAGCATTATTTTAGCTAGTGTTTTTTTTTTTTTTTAAATGCTAAGCAACACACAACTATGAGCCAAAGGATTCCATGTGAAGAAATAGACTTAATTAAATGGTTTTGTACCTATCACAAACATTTTTTAGGTAAATGGTACTACTTCCCCTTTAAAGTAAGAATATCAACTTTTAAAAATCAAATTGCTAAAATTAAAAATCAAATTGATAAAATAATTATATTGTACAAAGTGAAAATGTAAAAATTCAAAAAGTACTCATTTAAAAAATAATTAAATGTTATTTTTTTTAATGATCTACTTGGATACTATTATTTGGGTTAAATAACTTCTCTGCCATTCTTTGACATTCATTGGAGGGGAAAATTTCTTTTCCTAAAGTAAGTTGTAGCTAAATAATGGTAACATTTTAAATGTAAATCAGGATGCATTAAGTGAACAGGGTTGTGAGAACATTAATAATTTGAGGAGCTCCATGGAAAAGGGAAGGGGGAATTAAAATTATAACCAGTTAAAATGTATACAAATACAAAATGAGGCATGTGCTTATGCTGCTTACTGAGAAAGTGATAATTGAAAAATTTTTGGTGCCTTTCTTTTTTACACAGGTGAAGTTTTAAGAAAATTGAATAAGACCAACGGAAAAAAAAGTTTTAGAATGCATTGTGTGATTAGGCTTTATGTATTTAGTCCTTTTATTGGCAAATAAAAACTAATTGTTTTTGTTGTGATCTTTTCTCTAACTATCCAAATGATAGGAGTACATGTAGTTAACATTTCAAATTCTTATGAAAAAAATTATAGGACATCATTCAAATGGGTCATGGTGGTATTGCCCCGCCTGCCATTTGGTTCCGGTATGACCTCAGTCCAATAACTGTACGCTACACTGAAAAATCAAAACCTTTCTACACCTTTTTAGTCATGGTAAGTATATAATTTTCTTCTTACTTAAACATTTGATAGCGAAGTGTTTAAAATTAAGGAGATCTGTGGGACAAAAATCAGTTACATTCCTTTTATTCCTTTTTTTAGCTATTAAATGAAAAATATAAGTTGTTTGCTATTTTTATTGATTTTTGGCATTTTAAAAGATATTGCACACGGCAACAAAAAACTGGCTTTGGTTTTATTTTAGCTACTTTGGAAACTAACATATTTTTTTGCTTGTTTAAAATTGTTTATTTACATCAAATGTTAAACTGAGTATGAATATCTAATTTAGGAGCATTTAAGAAATCAAGTACACATTTTAGATTTTTCCCTCTCCTCTCACCTTGCTTTAGGTACCAATAATTAATAGCCCTTTACATTCCATCTCATCTCTAGGTCTGTGCTATCATTGGTGGGACTTTCACTGTTGCTGGCATCATTGATGGTCTGGTTTTTTCAGCCTCAGAAATCATTAAGAAAGCAGAATTAGGAAAATTAAGTTGATTGTAATTGTTTTAGATTCTGTTTTTTTGTTGGATGAGCTTAAAAATGCTGAATTATAAAATATTTACAAATGTTTTTCAAACTCAAGTATTTATTTCAAATATAAGCCAATCCATAAAATACTGAAATAGCTTCCATCTTTAATTTTTACTTTAAAATGTGTTTGTTAGTTGAAACGATAAGTTTATCATGATTTATATAAGTAAAAGGTATGTTATTCTATTATGTTCAAATTTAAATTGTTATTTTATTGATGTTGTCTTAAAAAGCCATAATAGTAGTTCAGTTATTATAAGGTAGTAATAAAAAAAACCACCTTTTAAAAAAAAGTAATAAATAAGTTCTTAGAAGAGCTAAGCCTAAGCAACTAAGTTTCTAAGACAATTTATTCGATTTGAAAATATACTTTTTTAGTCGGAATCGGCCTAACCTAGTTAGTGCCCCCTAGTCTTTATTGTTAAGACCTATGTCTACTTAAAGTATGCTTTAGAGAAGTATTTTTATTAGAAACACTTTCTCTGTTTAGTTAAGACTGATTTATCAAGGGCTAATATTTTTTATGGCACAATTATTTTATGGATATTGTTTTTTTTAAAAAGTGTTTGAGATTTGAGTTATTTAAATGGCTCATCATATCCCACCACAAATAAGCAATGGCTTATACTTATACACATATTTTATAGAACTAGAAGCGCACTTGTGCTTCATAAATTAACAATTTTTTTAAAAAATCCTCTTTATTAAAAATATTAGTATTAGAATTAATTTTAAATAACAAGTAAAAGTTTGTTGCCCAATATCTCATCTTTTCCTGATCCGATCTGGAAAAATGTTACTAATGTTTTTTTTAAAGATTACTTTAATTACAAATTTTGGTTCTTTACTGGAATGAATAAGTATGCAAGGTCATGAAATTAACATTATTTCACACATTGAGTTTGTTCACTTTTTATCAAACTGGGTTTTCCTAAATTCGTTATTTGGCAAAAATTGTCATAGATTATTTAATTTAAAATGCTTAATTTACTTCATAACAGCTATATTGTGTTGACATTTTATATTTAGTTTCCTAGCTTGAAAAATGCCATTTCTAATTTATGTGCGCAAAATATTTGTTGTATAAAAATTAAAATAAGGGCTAAGGAATGACAAAGTGTCTCACTAATTTTAATTGATTTTTTTTCATGTGAAAGCAATTATATTATAAATATATTATGTTAAGACCTCAATCTTACATTTTAAAAGAACGGGGAAAAAGACAGCTACATGAAACTTTTAAGTTATCCTCTGTATCTGAAAGGGGGTCATAAATAGAATGTTCTGAATGAGGTTTTATGAAAAATTTATGTCTGTGACCCTGTTTCGTTAATTTATAAGACATATGTAAAATTTTTAACTTTAAAACTTGAATATCTCAAAACTACAAAAATGTGACATAGCCATTGCTTCCCTTGAGCTCTTCAAATGTTACAAATTATAAGTGACCGAAATTCTTTTTCCAGAATTTATTTTAATATATTCAATTTATGTTTTACCTTGTTTATATTTATTTATAACACATAAAAAAGAAGAAAATAAAAGAAGTTTTTCTTCCACAAAAAATCAACAACAAAAATCTGACTTTTCAAAGATGCAGTTAGTAATATAGTAATATTAACCTGTTACTATGTCATTTATATAAAAATGGATTTATCTTAGGATCTTCCCAATAAATGCATTTAAAAGAGCTATTCATCTGAGTGTACATTCCAATGTTACTATGGCAGTTAAAAAAAAGTATTGTTAAAAATAAATTATTATTATTTCCCAAAATACACTATATTTGTTACATTGTTATGTTAATTTTGCTATTATATTGCAATCTCTTAATTACCATTTAATTTACTGGAAAAGTTTATTTTATGATACATCTCCAATTTTTACTGATATGTGTCATTATTGCTTATTGTTTTACATATTCTTAAATTTTAAAAATAGATTTGTACACTTTGTCTTAAAATAATATGGCAGTTTCTTCATTACTTGATGACTCTATACTATAATGTAACTATAATAAAAAATAAATTCACTTCACATAACTACTTCTAACTTCAAAAAGAAAAAAAGCATTTTTAGGTATAAAGTGAGTTGGTTGTGGTAGATTTATATGATTTTATCCACTTACGTTGTAATACAAATTTTAATTATTCTATTTATATATAAACAATGTCCAAATTTACTGTATGTGTTACAAGATTTAAAATATGTGAGAAAAGGTTTAAAGGAAGTTTTAAGCACCATTGAAATCACACTCAAGTTATTCTTTGGTATTGTATTGTTTACATTGGCGTAATATTTGAGATGTCTGTTAGAAGACTTTCCCCATCCAATAATCAAGGAAAAAATTAATATAACTGGGTCTAAATTCATTCACTTCTTGTACTAAATTGTAATAGCAATTGGGAAAGAAATTGCTGATAATTAACTGAAATATAAATTTATATTTAGTTTATTAGATTGTCAGATATCAGTTAAAACTATTCATTTTAACTGCTAAACTAAAATACTAATCTTAATTTAGAAATGAATGTATCAAACTACCAAAATTTCTACTACTTTAATATTTTCTAGTGGGTGGTGGAAAAAAATTCATATCCTGCTAAATCCAGTTGATTTTTGACTTTGAGCAATATGATTTTGGTTTCTTCATCTTATTTATCGGTTTATATTGGGTAAAGACTGGTGTTCTAAGTGTGAAAATCAAATTATAATTTTTTTTTATTTGTGATATTTATTTTGTTCAATGTTTAAAATAAAAAAAAAAGTTTTACACATACATAAACTTGTTTGCCTGAATAGTAGAGAAAAATTATATTGACATGTCAATTTATCATCAGTTGATATTTCTGTTGTATTAAAAAAAACTAATGCTAATAAAATGTAGCAAAACATTTTCTGTGTTGCTAAGTTTTAACTAGTTTGGCTCACTGGTTTTAATAGCTAATCACTCATTGATGCAAACCCTACTATTAAACAAATAATAAAAAGATAATTTATCTCAGTTCAAATAGTCCAATCAAATTTTTTACTATTTATGGTGGAGGCTGCCTAATATCCTCTATGTTTGAATGATAGATAAAAAAAGGTTTTATTTTTTAAGATGAACTGTTTTGATACTTAACTTTTTTCCCCTGTAAATCTGAACTAAGTATTTTGAGTTAATGAGACCATATTCATTTTTAAAAAAATACATCGGTAACATCTGAAAGGTGGGTATAAAATTGCATTTTAAATTAATTTTTAAATTTTTTTTTTAAATTTCTGATTGACCTATTTTGCAATAATGAGTTGTGTTGCTTGTCACTTGTGTTTAAAGGCAGGGATTCTGTGGAAAAAAGCAGGGTTTGGTTGGATAAAGTCAGGATTTGGGTGGATTAAGACAAGGATTCTGTGGATAAAAGCAGGGTTTGAATGGATAAAGGAAGAATTTAGTGTTCTAAAGACATGGATTTATATTATTAATTATTTCTAGACCCTTCTAAAGCAACACTAAATCCACATGCTAAAACAGTGTTAAATTTTCTAACAGAAGATATTGTTTTCCATATATATCAGATACCCAGTCTTGCTGCACCAATAAGAATCACAAATTTGTATCTATATATTTATATTGCTTAACCTCATTTATATTTTGTTACCTACATAATATGAGTGAGATTGCAATCAGGCTTCTAGATATATAAATATGTTATTAAAATAAGGTATGTAAAGGCCTAACAAGACGCCACAGATGAAAGTACATTTTGGCAAAAAGTCCACTCTTCGCATAGCTATATAATATAGGTACTACTCTCTTCCTCCTATTGCTTTTTTTTGCTCTAGATTACACTAAACAAAATGAGGGGTTGGACTGCAATCAGGCTTATAAAAATTAAACAAGGTAAGGGTTAGCCTGACGGGACGTAACAAAACAGCAAACGTTTCGGCAAAGAGCCTTTTTCAACGAACATACAATACACAAATAAAACTAATATAAAAATAAAATTAAGAGACTTAGCTGCAGTGAAATCCAAAGAATCGAAGAAAGTGAAACTGAGAGATGACAGAGCGAATTTATATAGGAAAGCAGAGAGTGGGCGGGGCAAACGCCTAGGTGGTCAAAGCGAACACTACATTCATCCCATGTGGGGCGAGTGTACCGTGATTTTCTATTAATCTGTTTTCAAGCTTGACCCGCGCGGGTGTGTTTGTGCACGAGACAATGGCTGTGGCTGCCAGGTCCTTGACACCCATATGGTCGCGTCCATTGAAGTGATGGGAGATGGGACACTGTTTGTCTTGTGTAATCGCCCTAATGTGTTCAGACATTCGGCACAACAAAGATCGCCCCGTCTACCCTATGTATTTCAAAGGAATGCGCTTACACACAATGGTGTAGACAACATTGCGGCTAGCGCAAGTGAAGCCATCCTTAAACTTAAATACCCCCTTAGGGAAGACTATCTGTTCAGCATGCACAACAAAAGGACATGTCTAACACAGAAGTCAGCTGCATGGTAAAGTACCCAGATGGTTGGGTGATGTGGGGAGGCGAGTGCGAACCAGATTACACTGCAGCTAATATTTCCTTTTATTAGTTTTATTTGTTTCAATCTATATACTTTTTTTTTTGTTGGGGAAGGCCTTTTCCAAAAACATTCGTAGTTCAGTGATGTCTTCTCAGTCCAATACATACCCTGTTTTAATAAAATATGAGGAGTCTTTTCGCAAAACCTTTTAAGTCACTTCTAGGAGTTTTTGAGACAAAAGGCATTTTTTTAAACAATTTGATTCCTTAATTCTAAAAGTCTAGATTTTCGTGCTGAATGTTGGATCCACAAGAACAACATTTTGAGTAAAAGAACTTGTTAAAATAAATATATTTTATTGCATGGTAAAATGTTTACTTAGCAAGGTGGAAGTGGTACTAAGCAGGTTATGAAAGTGCTCTGGAATACCAACTTTAGCCAACAACTATTAATCCTAACTAATAATAAGGAAAATACATAATTCATGGAACAGAAAGGAAGTTATAAGATACAGGTTATTGGGGACAGAAACAGATAAAACAATATTTTAGAAGCAATCTGATCTGATAGAGGTTTAAGTTTAAGAAGAAAAAAATTAATAAGACATACCTGGGTAAACCGAAGTATAGTAACTTATCATGACATTGAAAAAAAGCCAAAATTTATGTAATGGAAAAGTTTAAGGCAGCAGAGGAGTGTAATTAACAGATGAGGTAGATGTGTACAGTGTTGTACATGAGTTCATTTTAGGCATTAATAGAAGACCATGAGTTGAAGCTTATCAGTCATGTTTATCCTTATATAATTTATAGTTGTGTCAAATGTTAAGATTGCCCAACAATGTAAATAATAAACTTTTTTTGAAAAAAATAAACTTTCAGCCAATAAATACCTCACCATGTATGGTTTTAAGTATTTATTAAATCAAAAACGTAACACAAAAATTTGACATAAATGTAGTATTATTATACATTGATTATACATCAACAATATCTAAATCTAATAATAATATCAATTCAAAGTATATTTGAAAAACTTGAAATAGCATGAAATTAGTCATATAGTTTGGAAATTTTGAATGGGGATGTAAATATTCACTCCTACACTGGTTAATTTTCAACAGACGGTGTATTATTTTTAAATCTAACTTGAAGTATAACAAGCAAAATAATATGTTTTACAAAATCTTTGAAGATTCAATGGCTATAAAAAACTAAGTGTATTAACTGTCATCAATTATGACATAAGTTTTCAAAATACAGTGGTACCTCACGATACGATTACCTCGCGATACGATGGGTTCGCGATACGATTTTTTCAAGATACGAAGTGGAAAATCGAAAATATTTGTGCTCGCAAAACGATACGTTTTTCGCGATACGATCCCAATATCTCATTTGTATGAGTCATTTTCGAAACATTTTGAGGAGTTGTCAGAAACAGGCTTCTTTAGATAGATATTTTTCAAAGAGAAGTGCCCCAGAAAGTGAAGAAGCGTTTCTAGTAAGAAAACTAGAAAGGAAAGTGAAGACGATGATGTAGACGATGATGTATCAACTCAAATTTAAGTTCAGTTAGTTAAAAAAAAAGAAAAGCAAAAAAAAAAAAAAATACAAAAGATAATATTTTATTTTTAAAAAAAAATGATTTTAAGTTTTCATTACTGTGTCTGAAATTTTACATAAGAAATTTAATTTTAAAAGAAATTTAATTTAATTTTAAGTTTTCATTACTGTGTCTAAGTTTTATAAACGCTGTGCGCAATTTATCAATGTCGTAATAAAAACTATTAACCCGTACTGTACGTGTACTTTACGGTAAGTGAAAATAATTTTTCTTTTTATTTTTTATAAGGTTATTTTAATTTATAAATGTGGTATAACTGTTTATTGTGTGTGTGGTACTTAATATACTATTTTGTGACTAATTTTATTACGTATAGACGATTTTGGTGTTAATATATGGGGCGTTGCACGAATTAGTTAAATTACATAAGATTACATTGTTCATTATACAATTTTTTCACGATACGATCCCAGCCCAGGAATGGATTAAGATTGTATCGCGAGGTACCACTGTAAATATATTTCAGCTGATATCAATTAATTAAAAAATCAGAAAATGTAGAGACAAGAGAGAAAAATCAAATCTCTTTTCCATATTGAGCAATTTTATGCATACGTTCAAAAAGAGTTTTTCAAGGCTTTTTTAGAGGTGCGCTGCTTTCTAAAATTACATAGCAAATTATATCCAAAAAAATAATTTGTAAAATTTATATTATTTGGTTTGATAAAAAAAGATATTGCCTTTATGTCTGTATAAAGTTATAGGTAGAAATATCAAATATGTCAGTTACTTTTGTCAAATCAAAAAGCCATGACAGTTCTGTCATACGTTAGAAATTTTCCTGAATCTTCTAAGCTCAAGCTATTTATCACGCTCATCATATATCCCACAGATTGCTCAACAGTAAACAAATTGGTAACATTTTTATGATATGGACGGGATAAATCAGTATCTACAGTACCAGGATGAAGAGAAATGCATACAGTTTTTTTCTGACCTCTACCTAACTCGATGCTCAAGTTTTTGGTTGCCATATTTAATGCTGCTTTGGACATTCGATAACTGTACCAACCACCAAGAGCTGAAATATAAAGCAAAAGAAAAATTCAAAAATAAGCAGAAGTTTAAGATTAATTAATATTTTACTAAAAAGATTTTAAGAGATTTGTTATTGTTATTTAAACAAGTTAACTAAGTAAGACTAAAATTATTTATGGAACTATTTAAAGACTTTCATGGAAATGGAAGAAGTTGATTTATTACACAATAAACATATATACTGAAGATAAGAAAAGATTTTTAAAAAGACTAAATCCTTTGAATTTAAATAGAAAGTGTGTTCTAATAATGATACACACAAAATATAATTACTAATAATAATCTAAATGAGAGCATTATTAATTAAAATACTGCAAGTGCTTTTATTGCATTTTAATTTTATCTAATAGTCAAAGCCTCATTGAAATTAGTTCTAATAAGGTGTTAGTGCATAAGTTTAACAATTATCATGGTTTAAGGGTATAAGTATAAAAAGGGGGTGGAAATTTCATGTTTTTCTGCATGTATTGTCAAAAAGATGAGATGCTGTAGCAATGAGGTTGTTTTGTTTTTCTTTTATTTATAGCATACGTAATTTAATATCAAATAGCCATTGTTTGTATTTTATTTATAGTATATTGATGTGATTAAGTGTGTTAAACTTATCACGCTTGCCATTCACTCAATTAAATAGTTTATTTATTTGTACATTTTATGCTTGAAATGCTTGGTATTCATTAAGGTTGTTAACGGTTAACCGGTCCTCAGATCAGGACCAGTTAACTGCAAATTCAATAAGCCCATATAATAAGCTTATTACCTGGACTTCGTTTTTGTTTTGTTATGACTAACCCGCACGACAGTGACTTTAAATCGCTTTCTCCATATTTCGGGATGTAAATAATATACACGTGATCACTATTAATTTACTTCGCCTACGACTAAGAATTTTTTAAAATTTTGATCAGCTTAGTTATCTAGGCACCGTACGAGAGCAAGGCAAGGCGCTTGTTCTGTGCGCGTTTGATGTGAACAACAGCAAAAAAAGTAATTAGACAAAACTTATTGTAAATAAAAAGAAAATGATTATAAACAAAGAATTTCCACTACAAACACTATATACAGTACTTTAAAAAAAATTCAAGATCACAATGATAGTAGTCAATGTGCTCACAAAATATACAGTTAATGTAATTATAGTCTGTTTCTTATAAAGACAAGGAAAGCTATTGAAGCATATGACCCCATGACCTATCAGCATTCTCTAGTCACAGGGGCGTAGCTAGGGTTGGTGTCATCCGGGGCGGAAGCTCATGGTGTCACCCCTTCACGACTTAAGGGGGCGTCTATAAATGACGTCACGCGAAGTTGCCGATTTACCCCCCCCCCCCGTGTCTTACTTTGTCACAAAGACCTTTTTTCCCGATATGACGTCACATATGAACCCCCAAGCCAAATTATCAAGTGGCAAGTTATTTTTTTGTCATTTAAATATGTATTTTTTGTAAGTCTGTTCTCTAATACATAACACGTGTGAAACCATTTAAAACGTACCATTTTTTTGTGTGTAAAATTTTTGACGTCTCACAAAAATGCATGCTCCAATTGGACCGATATACATTAAGTGACACATTTCTTTATCAAAATTATATAATAGATTATATTAAAATAAACAAGAATTACAAATGTATATTTCTGTTCATCTGTTCAACGGTATTTATCATGTATAAATCAAAAAAATGCCTACATACCCATATGCCGCTAATCTATTCTGAGGACACTCTGGCATCTGTCTTTCAACGAGATCCATATTGTATAGACTTTGTCAAGGTTGATCCGATGTCCATCATTCTGACAAGATTTAATCCTCATAAGCAAGTCTAAATGTAACTCTTCCAACCTATTTCTAGATTTTACTTTATAGAGTTCATCAGGCTAAATCCATGTTTGCAATCAGCGCTCGATGCAAGAAATGTGGCACAAATATACAACAGGATGGCAATGTCACTGAACTATTCTTCAGTCATGACAAACTGAATCACCTTGTCAAAGGTCTGCATCAACCCACATTATATTTTTTTCTGCTAGCATTAATCATAAATTTAAAGTGCGATACAGATCCATACGTTTCTGCAAAATTTCTTCATAGCTTTTAAAGAATGCTTTTTATTTAGAAACTATGGCACCAAGTTCTTCTTGTCGGAAATTAAAATTTGACATGTTGACTAACGCTTACAACAATATACGTCATAGCATCAAGTCGATTTCAAGAAAACGATAGTCCACGTGCCAACTCAGACATTCAACGAATTTGAGGATGGGACTCATGTTTTCACCCTTACAGCCTGAAAACATTTTAGCAACCTCTACAGACCTATGAAAATATTCACCAAGGTGCTCATGACCTCTTAGGTTATTGGTCCTTTCTTTTACAAACATGTATGGATCCATGGTCATTAGATTTTTTCCTTTGTAACATCCTGCTTAATTTGGCAAATTATCCAACTACTTCATGAATGATGCTACGGAACAATATTTATTGACTATGACTATGGGTCATTATACAAACCGACCAGCTCTTCACAGTATTCAGTCTGTACTTGTATGTTTCTCAATAATTTGATCAGCAATACCTGTAAAGCAAAGTGCTGTAAAAGCCATCTGATTTCTGTGTCGTCTAAAAAAAAAAAATCCTTCTCCAGGTGTCCAGGGCAAACTGAGTTGTTATATCAAAGCACTCCTTTCACCACCCTGTCACCCCAAAACAACTCCCTTTTGTTTTGATTAAAAAATCGCAAGTCTTTTTTGTAAGTTGTCGGCGAGTGATATTCAATTTTTTTTTCTGCTTTAAGGCTAGTCAACAATGTCAATTATTTTTTTTAGGGAGTGTTTGATATTTTTCTTGTATTAACTTTAGACGAATGAATTGAATTATGTTGTTATTGTCTGTTTGCTGTGTGTTAGAGATGGAAAATACATTCTGGACATTTAAACTTGTTTTCATTATTGGATTTTAACAAAAGCTACGACTGTGTCCCAGATAGAATAAGAGATAAAATTGCTACTAATTTTTTTGGCAAAGGCGCAGCAATTCTAATTTTTTCCCTATTGAAATTTGCGGCATGATAACTCAAAACTGCTGTGCGAAATCTGCCAGATAGCTGTGCGGCCGTGCAGCTTAAAGGGAACATTGGTAAGGATGGCAACTACGAACCGAGGACTACCAATACATAAACATGCATATCTATGCTTGCACGCCTTTAAAATTATAAATAAAACAAAATATAAACTCAAAGACATTGAAATCATAATTTTCCTCTAAAAAATAACAACAACAAAACCCATCCTTTGATTTTTTAAAATAGAAAAATCGTATTCTTCGCCCCCACCCCACTGACGTGGCGGGAAGAGGGAGTGGGATTCATACATGATGTCAATACTTCAAAGCTCAGTTTTTTAAAAATATCTTTTAAAACAGAAGACACTGCCTTTTTTAATTTGAAAAAATCTCTCTGGTGCGGTTGTTCCTTTTCTTTTTTTAAATTTGTTTTATTTTGTTTCTTTGTTGGGACTGTTTTATTATTGTAGTTAACTGATATTTTTTAATAAAAAGTAGGGCTGCGGAAATTACCGATTAATTTCTTGATTAATCGTTAAATTATTTTATCGATTAAAATTATTTTAATCGTTAAATAGTGATTACAAATTTTAAAAAATTGTTTTTTTTTAAAATTCGATTTATTAATAAATAATTAACAATAGTTTTTATTCTATTATTATTTTTGTACGTACAAACTTCTCCGTTAAGGGAGTTCAGAAAGAGTATACTATAAAATAACCTGTTTTATGAGGACAATGATATAAAAAAAACACATAGTTTTTAGCTATTTAACAATAACAAAATTTAAATTCATTGACATTATATTGAACTACTTATTTTTAAATACATCCCCTGACAATAGTACGTTTTTAAATTTAAATAAATTAAATACTTAGGTTGTGGGCATTTTAAGAAATGCAATGAAAGGGCACAAAATATGAAATAAACGAAATAGTGAAAAAGAGATTATGAGGTCTTAGAAAAAAAATCATAGCTTTTGAACCACTTGGGATAGAAAGATGATCTTTATGTTTTTACTAATCAGCAAACAATTTCTATACAGCTGTATGACTTTTATATTTATAAAATTAATTTGAAATGTTCATTCAAGTGCCTCAATTTTAATACCTTATTTAACTTCTTTTCAGTGCTAACTGTTTTTAAAAATAACTTAATGACAATACCGATTGCCTGTTTTTATTACTTCCCTTGAAATTTTCAGTTTAATGATGTCATACATCTTTATTTTTAGCTTAACAAAATTATCAATTAATTAATCAGTAATTTTTCAAAAGTTAACGATTAAATTTAATTTAATCGATAACAGCCCTAATAAAAAGTTTCGGCGTTTTTATTGTATTTCTTAATTTCTTTAAATATGAAAAAAATGTGTCTCTTTTTTTTCTGACATAAAATGTAACACAGTAATATTTTATACTTTGGTGTCACCCGGGGCGGCCTGCCCCCACCCCTGCCCCCCACTAGCGACGCCACTGACTAGTCATCAATTTATAGTATGTTTCACCGCATCCAAAAATTTTTTTAAAAAAATGACTGAGATTGCAATGATAGATGTCCATGTGCTCACAAAATGGACAACAATGTAAGCATAGTCTGTTTCTTATAAAGACAAGGAAAGCTATGAAAGCATATGACCCCGTGACCTATCAGCGTTCTCTGGTCACCGGTTTATAGTCTGTTTCCCCGCATCCAATTTAAAAAAAATTTTTTTTAATGACGGATGATAGTAGTCCATGTGCTCACAAAATAGACAATGTAATTATAGTCTGTTTCTTATAAAGACAAGGAAAGGATAAAAGCATATGACCCCGTGACCTATCAGCATTCTCTGGTCACAGGTTTATAGTCTGTTTCTCTGCACCCAAAGAAAAAAAATTATTGGCGCTCCCCGCTGTGTGAAGTATCTATATTACAAGAGTCATTTGGTAGACATAAAGATTAATCAATCCTCAAATTCGAGTTCGGTCTTTAACTGGCAGTTTGACTTCAAATTGCCACATCAATATAAAATTTGATGTTTTCTATAAAAGTATTTTGTGTGCGTTGGAAAAGGATCATAGCGCACCTGAGCTGAACACAAGCGGGCGGTGATGTCACATGAAGTCACCATTAGACGGCGAGATGCGAATTTTGATACACACTCTCTTTGTTGGTTCTCAAAAAATTAAGGAAAAATACCGACCGCACAGTAAAACTGTCTTTTTTTAAAGGGTTAACCAGTCCTTGCAAACGAACTTGACAGCATTTGATAACATGTCGTTTTAATACATAAATTAAATATTAATCATTGCGGTTTACTTCTTTGTTGGAACGATTTTATTATTATTTTTTTTAAATTCGCTGTTTGGACGGTAGCGCAGCAGAGGGGAACACTAGCGTTGGTACATAATAAACCGCTTGGATGTCAAATCAGACAACATGGGGCGATGCTTTCTGTTGTTGGTTCACAAAACGTAGTAAAACTTGGGACCAACGGTTAACCGGTCTTTTTTTGAACAGTTAACTGGTCCTCAAAAACTAGCGGTCTTAACAAC
This sequence comes from Radix auricularia, assembly GCA_002072015.1. Classification (NCBI taxonomy): domain Eukaryota; kingdom Metazoa; phylum Mollusca; class Gastropoda; family Lymnaeidae; genus Radix; species Radix auricularia. The sequence goes on along the minus strand of MUZC01000788.1, from coordinate 64,857 downwards.
CTTAGTATTTATAATAGCATCCATTTTATTAACTAAAATACAAAATTCTCTAAAATATTTTATTAAAAAATACCACAACCATTTAAGTTGTGTAATATTATTTTGGTGTCAAGTAAATGGGATGTTAAAATTTGTGCAACAGTAAACCAAGGTTAGTAAGCACTAATACTATAGGGATTCTTATAAAGATTATTTTGGTGTCAAGTAAATGGGATGTTAAAATTTGTGCAACAGTAAACCAAGGTTAGTAAGCACTAATACTATAGGGATTCTTATAAAGATAAAGTGTGTCTTCTGAATACTTGTCAGGTAACTTTAGTAGTTGGGAAGTTTGCTCATTCCCACATCTATTAATTAATGTGTTAAACTGCCATTTCTAAGTAATGTGGTAAATAACACTATATATTTAATAATACTTGGTATACACTGAAACATCTAGTTGATAATGAATTAAATACTCATGCTTTTTAACAAATGCTTCTTTTAATTGTATACATTGTATTAACTATTCAGTCAAAGTTATTATAACACAGAGAGAGCAGTCCAATATAAAACTATTGTTATACAAATTTAAAACGCTGAAGTTCTTCATTAAACTATCAACCATTTTACTTTATAAGAATCTTTAGGTTTACTTCATGACAGTTGTACTTACCATTGTCTGCTATTGATGCCACTTTAGCACTCATGTTTATCAACACTGACACATGTTGATGTTTCTTGTTTTCACTCTGTTTGCCTATCAAGCCTTGTCCTTTATTAAGTAGAGAGGCAAAGTGCTTAGCCATTAGGAGGGGACCAACTGTGTTGACAAAAAAAGTTTCCTGCAAGCCCTAAAAATAAAGTTTATCAGTTTACTAGTGTTTTTTCTTTTTTAGGTTATTAAAAAAAAGTTCCAAAAGACTCTACAAGGATTTATTGAACTGCTGGACAGCTTGTCAACTTATAAAGGTATCTACTGGTGTCAAAAACATATCTAATGGACTTGTATGCCAATATCTCATCTATTAAAATTTATTATAACTTTCAATGATTAATTTACATTTTATATTCTCCAGGAACACTGTTTCTTAAAAATAGGCGTACAATATTTTAGTTTAAAAAAAACAATTTATGTTCAAGGCATAGTAAAAAATCATGTTAAGCCTGGTCCCTATTGGAATTCAGGACGTGTTAGCGCATTTTCGTATTATGTATCAGTACTTATGTTAGATATCAGCATTATGTAGTTATCAGTAATTGTGTTTAGATTTTAGACATATTTTTATGAATTTTCTTGTGTAATGAATATACCTGACATTTTTTTATTTAAAAGTCATTTCTTTACATTTTAAAAAATTTTATTTTCTCTTTAATCTAACTACAAGTCACCACAAATGATGACGTAAAACTCTCTAAACTTTTACACATATTCTAATGACGTCAACTAAAAAAAAACAACTAATTCTTTTGCACGCTTTCGCACCACTCTTGAATGCTTGAAAATCTATGTATTCGACTTCCGGCAATGGCGGCCGTTCCCTGCGCTAGTGTTACCTCTCGATTCGAAATATTTTTTGGTAGTTTTAACGGGGTTTTTTAACGGATCGAGTAACTGAGTGTTGATGCACAAATGGCAGGTCAGGACATACAAAAAACATATATACCTCATGGGTCTAGGACTTATGGATGCTGAGATCAAGGGTGATGACAGACGGACGGACGGACGGACAAAATGGGTGCAATAGCGCATTCGACTTCTCGAAAATGCGCTAAAAATATAAATACATATATATATTTTTTTTTAAATTTAAAATCCCAAAATACTTGACTATTATTATAATTTTTTAAAAATGGACAAAATGTGCAATACCTCACTCGTGACATTTTTAAGACTAGTTTCTCCAAGTTTTGATGGATGCAAAATCCCAGCACAGTTGATGAGAAGATCAAGTTTTCCATAACTAAAATAAAGTTAAATGTTAAATTTATGTCTAAAATGTCCACACAAAGGAAATAAAAGTTCAATTTTTAAAAAAAATATAATTTTTTAAATATAAATCAGCGATTGTATTGTAATAGAAATAGTTTTTTTTTAAAATATGTAAATCAACTTGATAATCATTACTAAAATTGATTTTTTTTACGTTTTGTATCAATTTCAACTGTAAAAATAAATATTTTCTAGGGTTATTTTTCAGCATCTGTACCACACCACTTTTTATTTTTTCTGTCATCCACAAATTTTCTTTTCACATTTTCAAAAGCCCTTATTGTACTTTTCTCAAGGAGTAAGAGCAACTATAAATCACATGATTAAAGACCACAAATATTATGGAAGTGCAAAATAGATTTTTAGTCTTTTTCCCACTTATGTTGGAATACCCAGTGTTAAAAACAAAAAAACTCAATATTACTGTGTCAAGCTTTCATTTTTTATGAAGTATAATAAATCTCAATTCATCTTTATTTTATCAGGTGATATATATTTTAAAATGGAGTTTTAACAGATTATTTTTCGGAATTGCTAGGTAAATTATTACTGCTTGAGAATATGATAATGGCAACTAGGGGGGAACACTGTGTATCAAGGAGTTTTATAATGAAATATTATGAGAATGATAGACGATGATTTGCCAAAAATAATATACTATAGTGAGGCTGAAATGAAAGCTGTTAACTGAAGGGAAGATTTTAAAATAAAGTAAAAGCTATGCTGAATGGGTTCAATTTAAACATGGGTAAATGGTGCTTCTTTGAACACAAGGTTTTATATAACTCAAGTCAGCACAAGAGCAACCATCCGCAATGTACAAAAGATGTGTCAGGAAATCCAGGGTTAACTCTACACCTGAATATGTCTCCTAAAATCACTGTGCAAAATAACATGTCATGCCTGTATTGATAACATTAAATTGACGATTTTAAATGACAAATATATATATTTTTTTCAATATTTTTTTTTTACATGTACATTCCATTGGTTTATAATAAGATTTTTTCGTAATTGACAAATGTGACATTGATATAATACACCCAAGAATACAGATACTATTAAAAAAATTAATAACATACCTACTTTAGTTCCACATGTGACACTGACTTTGCAATAGTATTTTCTTTAGTAACATCTATATCTAGAACAGTGAGATTGTTAGGATTATTGTTTCTCAGTTCTGTCAGATCCTTTGCAGACAAAGGATTTCGGCATGTAGCAATTACATGTGTATTGTTTCCCTGAAGAAGAGCTCTGCAGAACTGAAGTCCTATCCCTCGACTGGCACCTGTAATCAAATTTAATTCATGAATAAGCGATATTATCATTAAGGGACAAAAAAAGCTTTTGGATTTGAGCATAAAGCTGAATCAAGTACAATTTTTTAGTGAAAAGAAGTTGAAATAATACAAATTCAGTGATTCAGAAAAATTACAAGATAAAGAAGAGAAGGCAAATAAATTATAAATGAGTAAGAGCTACCATTTAAGTAAAACTACATGTGGAATTATGTGTTCATATTTGTCAAGATTGAGTATAATGTAATTGGGAATAAATAATGAAGTCTTAAAATTTTGCACAATAAATGGATTTGGGGCCTTTGTCCCAAAGAAATGGATATTGGGAGTTAAATTCCGTAAGAGTATTTTAATTTGTGTAACCATATAACTGTAGCTAAACACATCAGTCTGTCCAGCAACTACCTTAATTTGCCTTTTTCTTATAACTTATACTAATTGACACTCATTCACACTAAGTCACTTTGGTCGCGTTCTCAAATAAAGTTCAATGTTATCAAAACAAACACATCTGTCTGTTAAAATATGAACCATGATGTTTTTGTGCACCAATTTTTTAAAATTAGTTTGGTCTAGATCTATGTATTCACCAGGCCACCAGGTAGTCAATGTTAAAAAAAATTCTTAGTCTTAATATCTGTTATGAACTATATTGTTTGAAAATAATTAATGTATTAATGACTTTTTGAGAAATCTGCATACAACTAAAGACAACTTGTAATACAAGATATTTACTCAGAAAATGACAGGAAAATGTTTATCTTTTAATGAGATACTTAAAATACTTCTTAAATTTAATTTTAAATATTAATCATTCCTCGTCATTAATTTTTTAAAACTTGCATTCAATTTTATTTTAAAAGTCAAAAGCATACCCTTCAAAAATGTAGTCATTAATTTAACTAAACCATTTATTTAATTAAATTTTAATTTTTTATTATAAATTATAATAGTAATGATAGGCATGCAATTAATTATTGTTTGCACTGATTTGTATTTTTTTAAAAACGAAGTGATTATTTGCACGGTTTTGCCCGTGCGTAATAATTAAAAAAATTATTGGCACGGGTCGTCGTGCATGCGTACTCCCAGCAGCTGATCACAATGAAAAACAAAATAATTTAGGCTAAATTGTGCAGTTATATGTTAATAGTTCTAACATTTATATGTTTGTAGTACTAATACTAGTTACAATTTAATGATTACTGAAATTTTCAAGTAGCACTGCCTTAAAAATTGATTGATGTCTAATCAATGATAGAGTAAATTACCACTACGCAAACGCTATGTCATACGAAACACTATTTCATTAAACGTTCTCTGTATATTTATTTGCTTGTCTAACACAAAAACGAACATGCATAAGTTGAAATAGTTCATTTTTCAATATCATTTCATCGTTTCGTTTTCCGGGAAATACTATTCTGTGAATAAATTTGTGTCAACATCTTGAAACTTGCGCCATGTATGCTGTCAACATCCCTAGGAAGAACGGTGGTGATTTCCGGGTTAAGACTACTTTTCCTGTTTGATTTGGAAAACTCTCTTTTTGGTATTGCATAATCACTTACTAATAGGTCAGTAACCACTCTGTTATACTTTGCAATGCTTTTTAATAGTAATGTTCTTTTCAAAGTGGTGTTTGCGACGAAGTCTAGCATAAGAACAAAACAGAGCCCAGATGTAATCAATGTGGCATTGGCTAGTATTAGGGAAAAGCGGCTCTCTATTAGAAAGGCTTCTAAGGACTTTGGCATTCCACTTGCCACTCTTTACGACAAATTGACAGGCAAGCGGCCTGTCATAGCCTATGCAAAGACTCTACTCACGCCTGAAGAGGATGTCAAATTAGCTAACTGGCTAATAGAGCTAGCCAAGTGAGGCTTTGGAAAAACTGGAGATGAGGGGAGACAAATCGCCAAACATATCTTAGATACCAGGCATTGTTCTTCAAAGAGCAAAACCGAAATGCCAACATCATCATGGCTAAATAAATTTTTTATATGCAATCCTGAATTTACACTGCGTACTCACCAATCACTTGGAAAGGAGAGAGCCCTGGTTACAACAAAAGCTATTAAAAAGTGGTTTAACGATTTAAAATGCTGTGTTGACAGCATTGATCCCAGTCTACTTAGTGACCCTATTCGCATTTACAATGCAGACGAACCAGGTTTTTCTTTTGATGCCAAAAGCAGGAAGGTCATTGCATGCAGGAGGTCGAAACATGTGTACAGTACAATGTTACTGCAGGTGTGAAGTCACAAGTGACAGTTCTTGCATGTGCCAGCGCAAGTGGGCACTTCCTCAGTCCCCTGTTAATATACCCATACAAGAGAATACAGTCTGAAAATTTATTACATCACTTCCCAGAGGCATTCCTGGCTGGATTACAGCGCATATTTTCTATTCCTGGCTTAGAGATAGCTTTATTCCAGCCACAGCCCATGTACAGAAGCCTGTAGTTCTACTGGTAGACGGTCATAGTAGCCACACTGCACTGGTTGAGACATCACAGCTATGTCATGACAACCATATAGTGTTATATTGTTTGTTGCCGCATGCGAGTCACTTGATTCAGCCTCTAGATCAAGCTTTTTTTAGTGCAATTAAATCAGCTTGGTCAGATGCCATACGACACCATATAAGTGAGCGTGGGGAGGGAGTAAATCTGGAGAGCTTTGAAGCAGTGAGGGATCACAGTTAATTAAAAAAAATAGAGCTTGATATCGCTGCAGATGACAATACTTTAAATATAGAAGAGGATAACTTGTTGGCAGGAAGATGTCTAGGGTGCAAAAAAGGGGAAGGGGCAGAGGTTTGGGTCCAATTTGATGTGTGTGATGGCTGGTGGCATGCACAGTGCACGCAAAATTGTGCATCCTTAAAACAGGACACTTTTGTTTGCAATGTTTGCTGCCCTGACCAGTGACTGTAGACTATGTTATTTTATATGTTATGTTATTGTATTTCTAAACGTATTTCTTTTTTTTTTTTAATTTTTGCTATAGAATAGATCTACCTAAAGTTTATTTTGTAAAAAAAAGTTTATAATGATATTGTCAGTCTACTATGTTGTTCTTTGATTCTGTGTGCCTTTATTTTAATGTACATATCATTGATATCATACAGAACTAAGTTATTTGGGCTCTAATTTCTTTAATAAAAGTTTTTGCATTATTATTGACATCGCCAGTGTTATTTGTTGACCCCCTTAACTTAAAAATGATTATTTGGTGATTTTGGTTATGTGTTTGCTTTGAGGTCAAAGTGTATCATTTGAAAAAAATTAAGCAAAAAAGTGTTTGGCAGGCGGTAGCTTACTGGGTCAGCTAATATTGTTTTTACACTCTAACCTCGCGTAGTAATACAAGAATGCTGTCATATGTCTTGTGGTCATACTACTTGTAGGTGCTTTCATTTTTACACCATGTCGAGCGGTTTAGAAACTAAGCCTTGAAAGCAAGAAATGGTGCTAATTTTAGCGTAAAGCATTTGCAAAGTGGTAATTTACTCTAATTAAAATAACTTTAAATACTCGCAAGTTATTATAAGCTTCTCTAGACTAATGGTTAGTCAGTTAAAGAGAGTGACATTATTTAATGATAATTGGTTGGCGGATCGAATCCTGAAACAGTCTTTTTTTTCTTTTCTGTTCTTGTTGGTTGTTTTGTTGGTTTTTGTTTTACAACCACAGTGACGATGCTTGCGAACACTCAAGCAGGCTTTTTTCCAGAGAAAATTTTTTTATATACCTTCCACCCCATGCCTTTATTATCTATACTGAGTGAGTCACTGTTACTGAAGTTACTCGTTACTGTTACGCTTATACTTATACTCAGTTACTCAGTCTTACTAAACTTACTTACAGTACAGAACAGAGTATGGACTCTGATTTTTTAGTTTTTTTAAAATGATGCTCTACCAACATAAAGGCTTTCACTTAATTAATCAATTATTAATCATTAATAATTAATTAACGAACGGCGGTATGCAAGTCCGCTCAGACTCAGATTCTTGCTAAAATACTATTACTATCAATATCAGTGACAGCAAAATTAGTTTACCGTGAGAATAATATTGGATATTTTTATTCAAAATCTCATAATCATCTTCATAATTTGTAGCTATTGACTCATTGAGTCACAGTGACACTGTCTGTCAGTGTCAACTCAGTGTCAGTAACTAAATCTTGTCGTAATTTATATTTGTTTTATTTGCGCAGGCTATTAACTATTAGGTCTAATAATATTTATTTGACTCAATTAAACAACAATTAAATCAATTAGCAGTAGTCAGTGTCCTAAAACTTAAATATCAACTATAGTACTAATACTTTACATTATTAGTTATTAAACTTTGTAGTTAGTAAGTGTAGATCAGTATTTTAAAACCGTGGGAATAATTATCGGCATGGTTGAACCGTGGGAATAATGTTCAAAATTATCAGCGCGGTTATGACGTCAAAACCGTGCGAATAACGCTTGCCTTTTTTAAATTTCACTTTCACAGTGATAAATTTTTTTATTTATATATATTCATATTATGGTTAAGTTCCATGTCTTTAAAAATAAATAAGTTAGTTTGAGGGAAAGAGTACATAATTTATAATTTAGACAATTGAAATTAAGTCACAAAGTTTTAATTTAAACTTAAAAATAGAACAGAATTGAATGACAGAACAAGTTTTAAATTTATTTTTTTAAAAAATGTCTTGGCCTTGTAAACCGCTTTAATCTTTAAAATTTAAAGTAAAGATCTCATTTAAGCATATTGGACAACATTTTTAATTTTAAGTCAAAGTACGACAAGGACTACAACTACATTTACATAATTAAATAATAATTATAAATAATTATGTTGTGGTGGTGAGAAAAGTGGCAGCAGGGCATGGGTAAACACAAAACATAGATAAACGTAAGACGCAATAATCTTCCCTACAGCATCTGTTACTGGTACTGTAACTATAACAATAGTAACATATGACATATAAGATAAGATAAAAGTCGTGGGTTCATTTAATAAATACAATAACTCTATGGCGGATTAAGGGGAGGGGGGGGCTGAACGGGCTATAGCCAGGGGCCCCCGGTGGTTTTGGGGCCCCCAAACTTTTTATCTTATCTTAGATATACAGACGCTCCTTCTATGCAGAAGATAATTGCGTCCTCAGACCATGAGAGATGATCTGTTGGCAAGTGATGCAGTGGTCACAGGCCACGGCTATAGGGGTTCCACGCATTACCCCAGCTGCCTAACTATTGTCTAGTTAGGTACCCATTCGGAGCTGGGTGACTCGGGGACTCCTCAGGCCGTGAGAACAAATCCTCACCTTCGTGTGGATTCGAACCCGTGACCATCGGTATGACAGTCGAGAGTGCTACCTCTCGACCACCACGTCCCACATATTTTATAGTTAAAGTGTACAAATATTTGCACCAACCCTTTAAAATATAATAAATCCAAACAATGAATAAATCTTATCTATTAATCTCATCACTATTCAGACCCAATAGTCTTAATAATAAAAAAAACTTGATTTGAATGGCTCACTAAGAGAATAATTATAGAGTATAGTATAAGTTATATTTTTATAAATTTCATAAGCTCTGCTGGCCGTGTGGTAGAGTTTAGTCTTGTGATGCAAGCGGCGATGGGTTCGATTCCCAATGGTGGAATATACTTTTTTTTCTTTTTACACTCAATTTTAATATATCTCGGCAAACACTTCAATCTTATTTCTTCGTGTTTTTTATATTTTTTTATGATTAATATTTTTGGTTGGGAAAGCCGTTCCCAATAGAACAGACAAAGCATGATCAAGGAACCAATGGACTATTGTATTTGCATTCTTATACTTATACTAGCTGTGGCTGGTTAGGGCCCCCGTTTGATTGCAGCCAGGGGCCCCGTTCAGTCTTAATCCGCCCCTGCAATAATCAATAACTGTCATTAGTAGACATTAGCATTGACAGTCATTGAGTTGATTTTTCTTTTACATTACTCTGACTGTGTGATTACATTTTTTAAAAATAGTTTTTACATAATATAATAACAGAGTGATTATTCACACAGCTGTGGGAATAACGTCTGCGTTATAGACACAATGAAGCATGCGCACTGGTGTCCATTTGAACGATAAAAAGTTATGACCTTAAAAAACGCTATAATTTCATGAGCGTTGGTAGAGGAATGGTCGGAACCAGTGTGTCTTATTTTTGAGGTGGAGGCGGATCGAATCCATGAGGTGGCGCATAGTTTTTCCTTTTTTAAAAATTTTTTTTTTTTATTTAAAAAAAAAACAAATCATTATATTTGTAAACCACAATGAGTTTTTATTACTTATGCTATGATGATTATTATTAATTTCCCACAGGCCTATCTATTTTTATACCCTCCACATCTATAGCTGTCAAATAAGGAAGCAATGCTACATAAATTATAAATGACTAGCAGTAATAGTAATTAATACATGATAAATTCTCATATAAATATATGTATTGTCAAGCAGGGGGGGGGGNGGCCATTGTTTAAATGAAGTCACGCACCTAGAGGGGAAACGGTCAGACATTTATGACGAAGGTGGGGGTGGGGGGGGTAAGTGTTGAAGAAATGAGGCGTCACATCAAACAGCACAACTTCAAATAATAGTTTTTCTTAAATATTGGATTGTTTACAATTTGTATATTGACGTTTTACATGGATTCACGAGTGTTATGTTATTAGAGTGCAGACTTAAACTAAATACATAATTACATGACAAAAAGGTACTTGAAATATGCTCAGTTTCAAATAGAAAAAAAAAACTGCTTTAATTGGGGATGGGGGAGGTGCAAAACTTTTAAAAACTTTTTGACGACTGGTTGAGACTTGAAAAATCAACAAAAATTGCGTGATGTCATTTAGGGATGACAACGTAAACTGTAATAAATTGGAACATTTTTTGTCTAAACTCTAAAGGTTAACAACACTAAGACAAGTAAAATTAATTTTTTAATTAAAAACATAACTATTAAGATCGACATCTATACTAATAAAAGGGAAAGCCCTCACTGACTGACTGACTCACTCATTCATCACTAATTCTCCAACTTCCCCTGTAGGTAGAAGCACGAAAATTTGGGAAGTTGTTAGTTACCCTCTCACGACGAAAATTGGCGAAAAAGAATTTTTAAAATCTCGCTCATATGGGGCCGGGGGCCCAAAAACATTTTTTCCCTCATTTGGGGTCTATAAAAATTGTAAATCACCAATTTTCCTATTTCCCGTGTAGGTAGAAGCATTAAACTTTGGAAATTTGTTAAGTATATGCTCCAAATTATAATTAGAAAAAAAAGAATTAAATTTCCCACTCATGGGAGCCGGGGCCCCAAAAATGTTTTTTTTCCTAATATGAGCTATATAAAAATTGAAAATCACTAATTTTCATATTTCCGTGTAGGTAGAAGCATGAATCTTTGGGAAGTTGTTGGGTACCCCCTCATTACGTAAATTGGCAAAAAAAAATTTTAAAATCTCGCTCATGTGGGGCCGGGGACCCAAAAACTGTTTTTACTAAATCACTAATTCTTCAACTTCCTGTGTAGGTAGAAGCATGAAACTTTGGGAAGTTGTTGGGTACTCACTATCGACGAAAATGGGTGAAAAATAATTTTTAAAATCTTGCTTATGTGGGGCCGGGGGCCCAAAAAGTTTTTTCCTTATATGGTCTTTATAAAAATTGAAAATCACCAATTTTCCTATTTCCCGTGTAGGTAGAAGTATAAAACTTTGGAATTTTTTAGTACATGCTCTCGACGATAATTTGAAAAAAAAAAA
>MUZC01000788.1:0-47937 GCA_002072015.1 Radix auricularia | reverse complement strand
TTTTTTTGTTTTGTTTTACTGTTTGTTTTCTTTAAAAACACTTTAAAATATAATAAATATTATATACATATTTATTTCATCATTTCTTAGCAATTGTTTAACATTTACATTTAAAAATAAGTAATACAATTACTAATTGATTTATTTACTTGTCATTGTGAATTATACTTTTTAATGTATTAATTCTATTTATATCCATTAATAATAGTAAACAAAAAAAGCATGATCCCACTAAAAAATATCTTAAAGTCCAAATGAAATAATACAATCCCATTATAATATGTGTTTGTGTTGTTACACTGTTAATATTTCATTTTTAAATACATTATCATTACCAATTTTGCTGGATTTCAATTAAAAGTCTATTTTTTACTAAAGAGAAAAAGTTATTTTAAACGTTATCGATAATAGGTAAGTTTGAGACACATGTGCCAAAAAACTTCTGGAGAACTTTTGGGGAGGAAAATGTAAACATAACGTTATACACTTTGGATATGTTGTTGTTTATGATATTATCTAAAGTGAATTTTTTTTTCTAAATAGGACAGTTTATTAAAAAAAAGATATGAATGGGTGAATATAGCATTTTTTTACCTTTAATTTTTAAAGTTAAGAACTCTTATAAAAATTATCAATGAAGGGTCTAATGATAGGTCAACATGGCGGCTTTAGTATTTGGGCGGAAATAGAACATGCATTGTGGTCTATAATTTGCTAAAAATTCCCAAAGAACGCCACCTAAGGTAAATTAAAAAGTGGGAGTCACAATAATGATAACGAAAATAGGATACCAGTTTTTTCGGGAATTTCCGGTCTTATCCTAGTACCTACTAACCGGTTAACCAGTCCTCAGATCAGGATCGTTTATCTTTATTCCGGACCGCAGGACCGTGTAACCGAAAAGAAAACAACAACAACAAAGAAAAACAACAAAAAAACAAAACAAACAACAAAAAAAACTAGCGGTAACGTAGTGAAAAAAAAACAACACAAGCCGTAACGCGCCTCTCCCTCTCGCTTTGTCACGGTGAGTAAAAGCGATACCACGATCCAGCTGACAAGTAGCCTAGGTTGGCATTCAAATTAATCAAACCTTCAGTCTCCAAGCTGAAAGCGTGCTTACATGACGCGTTATAGCCTTGCTTCACTGAAGTTCACAACTAATAGTACTAGTTACTAACAGTGCGTGTTTGATGTCAACAACGGTCAAGGCCGAGGCTGTTTCTATTTATATTTATTATAGTCTGTTTCTTATAAAGACAAAGAAAGCTATAAAAGCATATGACCCCGTGACCTATCCACATTTTCTGATCACCGGTTTATAGTCCATTTCAGGCATTCAAAAAACGTATTGGCGCACGCCGCTTAGTGAAGTACAAGTACCTATATTACGAGAGGTATTTGAAAGACGTAGCAAAGTTACCGGGCGATTAATCAGCCCACAAATTCGAGTTCGGTCTTTGGGTGACAGTTTTGCTGCCTATCAAAGGCATTTGTTTACCACATTATCATTAACAGTACGGCGAGTGTAGCTCAAAACCTTTTTTGAACAGAAAAAAACGGGGAGGGTGAACGTTTGAATCGCAAAATTCAATTATTCTGGCGAGTTGACGATTGAAAAATAATGTTTTTAAAAAAAATAAATTCCATTTTATCATTATTGTTTACTCCATAGCTTTATAATTTTATTATATTATTAATTTTAATACGCGAGTTGACCGGCATCACACACAAGAGAGGTAAACATGACATCAAAGCTGGTTTATTTAACCTTAAAAAGCAATATTTTACCATATCTCTCAATTATATTTAGGATCTCAAAATGGTTCTGAATATTTGATACAACCATAAAATTAAGTTGACATTTTGAGAAAATGTCTACAAAGAACATGAGAACACTGGGAGGCAGTGGGCCTCCACATCAATACCACCAGACTCTTCCTCAAAGACGCTTATTCCGGAGACGAACAACACAAGTGGATTCAGAAAAAAGGGTGAGCTTATTTAAAGTATAGCAAGAAATTACCAATGGATTAAAATCATTGATATAGTTTTTATTTTAATAAAATTTGAATCAGAGTAAAATTAGACACCGCTCAACCTTTTCTTGAAGGATAAAGTGTTTTTTTAAAAAAGGTTTACAATTCAAAAACTGAGCATTAACTCTCTTAATAAATAAAAGCTACTCTCATTATGACTAAACTACAAAGTATTTAAGCTTAAGCTGTCAAATTATTAAATAAGAAATGAAATTTTATTGAGGACATAATTTAAAATATATATTTCAAGTTTGCCTGAATTTGTTAATAGCTTCAGATAAGCTTTGTTGTATGCAAAGCAATTTCATATTTAAGTTTCCAGAAAAGAAGCTTCTAATTTTTCACTTATTAGATGAAACTGATTGTTTTTAAAAATTATATTATAAAGTAATCTAATGATGTTCTCATTATATGAAAGGCAAAAAAAGAAAAAGAAAATAACATATAGTAAATAAAAAAAAAATGGTGTTTAGTTTTTTCCCAATAACTACCACATTATTTATGATAGGAAAATGTTGCTTACTCTGCTCTTTAAGACTTTTCTTTTGTGATTTATGGCACAGTAAATCTAAGACTTTTAATCAATAGTTTTGTGCAACCTTACTCACAGCTCATAAATCATTATGTGACAATGTGTTGTCTACATTAAGCATTAAAAAAGTTTATTCTGGTGTTTGTCTTCAAACATTAAGCTTAAATAATATAGCATTCAAGGAATGTAGTTTATGGACTGCTAATTATTTTGTGAAATTTCAGTGAAGTGTATATCAATTGCTATGTTATGATAGAGCTTTGACACATCTGAGTACACTATGGATTATATTTGTACTGCTTATTCACACACCAAAATACACTGGATAAACATTGTTTTGTTGCTTGGATTTTAAGTTTTTGAATTTCACCCCAATCATATGCTTAATTTTCATTAGTGTTTAAAATTGAAAATGATTCAAACCTTCTCAGTTTGATATCGAGACAATCAGTGCCTTCAAGCTGACCCCATCATTCCAACCTGACCACTTCACCACTAAGAGACCATTGATGGGTGTTTGCTGTGCTTGTATGCCTCAAAGTCAGGTAAGCATCTCTTTATTGATTTTCTCATTAAAAGATAACAGTAAAAGCAAAAGTGGAATGACACCATTTAATACAGTAATAAACAACCTGTAAAAACAAAGTTTTTGACTATAAATCCCTTATATATGAGACATAACTAAAAGTATTGATTATGTTCAATATAATAAGCACCGCGCGTCAGACTAGCATGAACATTTACATGCTGCATAGAGATACATAGAGATAAAGTAAAAATTCATTATGTTAATTACAGTACATTTGATCGATATTAAATTTTGATGCAATCAATTATTAGGTGACAAAAGTCTATGTGCAAAATTTTAACTCCTTTAATGTTATTTCTTTCATAATTTTGACAGCGGGAGTTCATAAGACCTGAGTTGAGAGATGTGGGAATAAGAAATATATTGGATGTTAGAACTGAGATGGCGTAAGTTTTTTTGCTGATAATATTTTTACTCATTAACTACATAATCTTTGAATTTAAAAGAATAATGTGTTAAAGATGGTGCAGTTATTTAAAAAAAAAAACTGTTTTGGTAAAATTTGATATTCAGCAATTAAAATGTATACTGTTTTGGTTTTATGGTGTATTAATGACATGTGGATGCATTTCCCCTAGTAACTCTGGCTACCTGTCAAGATGGTTTAATGTAGAAGCTTACGCATTGAGACGTCCCTTATTTGACACATATCCAGATCTTTCAATGGAAGTCCTGAACAGCCCACGGTGAGATAAATTATTTTTAAATCCTAATGAAATATCAGTAAAAGTAAAATTTTAAAAAATGTTAATTCGATTCTATGCATGGTCTATTATTGTTATTCTTAAAGCTTTATAATAAACAATAATAAATGTTTACGCTAATTTCTAGAGTCATAAATGCCATAGAAATGACAGCAAGTCAAGAAATCCATATACTGCAAGGTAGGCATTTTCTTAGTTGGTTGTTGAATTATTAAGAGCTAAACTTCCAGTAAAAACCATTGGTTACTTCATTTTTTATCATTTTGATTTGTAATTTATAGATAATGATTTAATAGTTAACTATTCATAACAGAAAAATATTTTGTTTCTAGGTGATGAAGGCTCCCTAACCAAACAAATTGCAGTCATCCAAAAGAGCTGCATATATACAATTAACAAAATGAAAGCATCTGTTTCTTCAGTGTTCATTAAGTAAGTGGAAGCTAAAATAAAAATACTTACTTCTGAAAGTATTGTTAATATTGGTTCTTATTAGTAGATTATGAATTTTAATTCTTGAAATTCAGTTAAGATTTTTCTGTTTGTTTTTTGTTTCTTGAATTCTACAGGTTTGTTATTAATAAAAAGCTTTTTTATTATCTATGATTTCAGATTGACAGCATGGTTTTTGACTAAGTTCCTCTCCAAATTTTTACGCAGTGTCCAAGTATGCAGAGGTCAGATGATGATGGTCAAACAAGCTAGTCAGGTTAGCCAGAATAATTGTACCCCACTTGACCAAATTTTGGGATATTATCAATTTGGAAATACACAATGTTGCAAATAAATCACTCCATTTTTAACTCTTAATGTGCCATGTGGTTTTCGGAAAACTTTTGCCTCAGTCCCGTAAGAATTTCCCAAATTGCGATCAACTGGTTATGAAATTTACAAAATTGCGTAAAATCCATTTGTATTATTATTGTCGTACTGACTTCATTTTTAGACTGGTTATTTTACTCATTCAAAAGACTGTCTTGAGTTAAATACTATATTTACCTGTAGTTTAGTACTATTATTTTTGTAATAAACTACCAAAAACCTTCGCGAATCGAGTGATAACACTAGCGCGGGCAACGGCCACCATTGCCGGAAGTCGAATACATCATTTTTCAAGCATTGAAGAGTTTTTACTTTCTGTGATCTCGTGTCTAACGAGAGTGCTATCTAGGGACGCTTTACCGCACTTTGGTAATAGCAGTCAGGAGTGCATTACAACGCTTTAACACATTAAGAGTTAAAAGACACTAATTAGTTCAATTTACATTATATTCTGAAAATTAAAATGATTCAAACGTTTGTCATTTTCAGATTTATATTATTGGTTGTTTAAAGTGAAGTTGTAAACAGTTAATGAATTAATCAGTCCTAAGAGTAGGATTGATCCTGTGTAATCTAGACTGATTAACAGTTACTACCATTTCTTCATAAAAGCATATCTCCATGAGTTCTTTTTTTTTCTTCTGTCAAATCTTAAAACAACCATTAAGTTTCCATTTAAAAAAAAACAAATAAACTTATCACCACTGTCTACCCCTTTGTTTGGTTCCCAATGTTTGTGTGTGTGTAAATACGCTGTGTTGACAGGTATCACACAATAGAGCTGAACATGATAGAAACATATTTGATGTCACCATCGGATGATGCGGGGGGAGTGTTGCTGAATTTGTTAAATTCTCTTGATGGTTCTGATAACTTCAGGATGAATACCCTGCTACCACTAAAGGATGGTTAATCCTTTATCAGAATTTTAAACAGTACTCAAAATAAGCGTTCTTAACAAGCTTAATTTATAGAACAAAATAACTGAATTTTAAATTATTTTCAGAAAGGTGTTCCTATGATTTATCTGCCCTTGCATCGAAGTCATTTGGATTACATCTTGGTAACTCTTATCTTGTGGCACTACGATATCAGATCACCATATGTTGCTGCTGGGGACAACATGGACATACCATTCTTCAAGTATATTAATATTCACACATTACATACAACAGAATAAAAATTTACATTAAAATACTAATAACTTGACTACATATTTATGTAGTGTGTAAAATGAACAGATAATAAATTATTGGTAAATATCTAATTGTATAAATGAACATGTGTGTCATTTTTTAATAGCTTACTCATGAGGGGACTTGGAGGGTTCTTCATACGTCGTCGCCTTGATACCAAAACAGGGCAAAAGGATTTACTATATAGAGCAATACTACACGAAGTGAGTTTATTTCATTAAACCTAATGTAAAATAATTATCACTTTACTTCATTCACTTTTCATGAAGAGTTTGAATTTCTTAATAATATATATGTTTTATGTTTTTGAGAAAATTTTAATATTTTACTAATTTATTTTTATTATGAGGTTAGTTATTACTTTTTAATTTTTACCCCCAGTATATGACAAAACTTCTTAGCCACAGAGAAGGTTTAGAGTTCTTTATTGAGGGTGGCAGAACACGAACTGGGAAGGCAGTGATCCCAAAAGGTGGTCTCCTATCTGTTGTAGTGGAGGTGTGCAATGAAGGTAGGTCTACCTTAGTTGACATTATCTTCCCTACAAGTACAAGCTTATCAATTACAGAGAGCTTTTTACAGAAAAGTTTTGTAAATGTTTTTTTGCATTTTTTTTTTTGATAGTTGTTATAAGTGGATAAAATGTTTTCAGTTTCAGATATTTATTTTGATCAACCAGATGTGTAAAAATAATCTTCAGTTCTGATTAAATTTACAGGTGAAATCTCAGATGCTTACATTGTTCCAATTACATTTAGTTATGAGAAGATAATAGATGGAAACTATTGCACTGAACAGATGGTAAGATGACATGTCTTCTAAATTAGTAACTCTTGATATCACATGATTATTTACTGTATTTAAGCATTTATTGATATTTTAATTTACGTAATCAAGTTATCACTAGACAAACTTATTGCATTGTTCTTTTTTTATTGCAGGGCCAGGGTAAAGTTAGAGAATCGTTCTGGGGTGCTGTGAAGGCAATATTTCGAGTTTTCTTCAACAATTATGGCAGTGTCAGGGTGGATTTTGCTCAGCCATTCTCACTTAAGGTAATCACATATTCTTACAGGTATTTGTCATAAATTTTACATCATGAGATTGACTGTTGCTGCTTGTCTAAATCTTATTACAATCCATACCTGGATCCTGCACTGCACTTTTAAACAAATTTTATTTGATATGAATATAAGGTTGATAAGACAAGCATTTGTTTTATTTGGAACTAAATTGTCTTCTAGGAATTCATGCAGCACACAAAAAATAACCCTTACCATCCGCTGACTGCTCCAGTGACACCAGGACGTTCTCAGTTGGACTTCGGTGGAAATTCTTATCCCAACTTTTCACAAACTCTTTTATCCACCAATGGAGATGCTGAGAAAACAAGGATGATGGTAAAGGCCCTTGCTGACCATACAGTTTATAGTAAGTGGTCATTTGAATTTAAATCTTGCAGATGATAAAGTTTATTTTTTAAAAAGGGGTTAAATCGCATCATCCTACATATGTGATTAAGCTTCATATATGAAAAATGTCAGTATGTATGTTGAAGTTACAGTTACTTAAATTTAGATACAATTTCAAATTATTTGTAAAACAATGTAGTGTTTTATTTTATGTAAATAGCAATTTTTAGTCTATTTTAATCTGCTATAAAATGAACTCTTTAAAAATGTGGCTTTTGTTACAATAGTTTAAATATAATTCATTAATGTTGAATTTTATCCCCCAGCAAGTGATCACTGCACAGCACCAATGGCTACTCATCTTCTTGCTTTCTTACTTTTGACAAAATACAGACAGGTAAATTGTGTTCTTAGTTATTTGGGTTAATTTTTAAGTTTTGAAAGAAAACAAATTTCACTGTTATTTTGAGGAAAAACAAATCTTTAAAGAAGGTTTCAATAATAGGCAATAGCATTTTTTAAAACTTTCTTTTTAACCGTGGTACAAGAGTTCTGACATAATCTTGGGGTGTTAAAGTCACGGACCTCCAAGTGTGTAATTAGCTCCATTCAAAGAATGAATATTAAGTTTCAAATTATAAAGCAATTTTTCAATTTTTAATTTCATTGGCTTATATAAAACAAAGTGTAAAAATTCATGTAGTTAAATATTATACATTAATGATTATATATAATGTTAAATCTTAGTGATCGCATTACTTTAATTCTACCAAAGGTTATTTCCACTCTTAGAGTTTTGATCTTTGTTTTGAGCTACATAGGAGAGGTGGGTAAGGTTTTACAGCTCATTTAGTTATGTTTTATTTACTAATGTGTAATATGATAAAACGTTACACTTGTAACTTAAGGGAGCTTACATGAGAGAGTTGACAAAAGGTGTTCATTGGATGGTGAGGGAACTCCAAGCCCAGAACAAAGATGTTGGCTTTTGTGGACAGTCAGAAGATGTCATCATCTATGCACAGACTTTACTAGGGGATAAGCTTGTATCTAAAGAATGGTGAGACACATTCTTATCAGCAGTACTTGTTTGGGAATAACAACTTAACTTAAGAATATGTTTTCACATGTTTTTAATAGATGGAAGTCAAAGATTTAAAACAAACCTTGTCCATTGTTAATATGATGATGTATCTTTACTTTTATGTGTAATTCATTGCAAACTGAACTTTGTCACATTTTAAATTCATTTGTACACAGTCGTTAACTTTTAATTTATAAAATGTGTAAACATTGCTCTGTCATTTTGAGCTAAATTATTTCTCTATTTACCTAATATTTCAGGCATGAAGAAAACAATGATCTGAAACTGTACCCCAACCTTTCACTACCCTCAGTATTCGAGCTCAGCTATTATGGCAATCTTGTTACAACACACTTTGCTTTAGAGAGTGCTTTAGGTGCGATTAGATTTTAAAAGTTTAGAACGCTAATATTTGGTTTAATTAAAGTTACTTTCTTTTTATGGAGAAAATCAAATGTAATTTTTAAATGAAAACACAAGGTTAGTAACAGTAATATCCCAATTTTACTGTGTTGAATGTTTTTATTTTTTTAACCAAGAAATTAATTTAAATGACTTAATCAACAGGTGTGGCTGTATTGTTGGAAGGGAATCTCTCCATTTTTAATTTACAAACATCCTCACCCTTCAAAGAAACTAAAGTCTCAAGAGAAAAGATCATTGAAGTTGCTGAAGAAATCTGTATCATCATTCATAATGAGTTCATTTTTCTCCCTGTGAGTTAAACAGTTAGTATGGATTGTTGTAATATAAATGTACACCTTAATGTGCTTCTCTAAAACTACAAACGTGTCAATGCTTTAATTGCTTTATGAAGTTAATGTCATCTACAAACATATGGTCTGACATAATAATGTTAACTTTAAAATACATAAAGTGTTCTCTTTTTTTTTCTCTAGCCTTGTGAAAATCTTAACAAAGCCCTCATTAGCATGGTAGAGACTTTCATTACAAAAGAAATCCTATCTTCAGAGGAAGACATCAAGGTTTGTTTTGTTTTAAATTAATAATTTCAATGTTTGAAGAACAAAGATATTTGGCATTGTTAATAAAGAAGCTTTTCTTCAGAGATATACAATTAGCTTTGATGCACACAGTTATTAATTTTGGCTGTGCAGTTTAGTAATCATTTACACTTTAGTAGGCTGCTAAAACATTGCTTCTTATTTAAAAATGTATGCAATGCAGTGCAGTTTTACTATCACTAGTTTTAAAAAATAGTTTCTAATTGATCAGTGCCAATAAGTTCATGGGATCAGTTGGTCATCCTTTAGCCTTGAAGTCTCCAGCAACTATTAGTTCCATGTGCTTTTGGCTTGAGAACATTGTGAAAATGATCTCTTCTTTTTGTATCTTTGGCTATGTCAGATATGATTGCTGGCTATGTCAAATATGATTGCTGGCTATGTCAGATATGATTGCTGGCTATGTCAGATATAATTGCTGGCTATGTCAGATATGAATTGCTGGCTATGTCAGATATGAATTGCTGGCTATGTCAAATATGATTGCTGGCTATGTCAGATATGATTGCTGGCTATGTCAGATATGATTGCTGGCTATGTCAGATATGATTGTTGGAAATTTTGTTTGCTGGAATTTAGTATGACAAAAAGCTATTTTAAACAGCAATTTTTTATTTATGTTATTTGGTTATGTCTGCATATGGAAATTCCAATAGAAATTATTTTTAAAAATATATTTCAGTCATTGGGTGAATTGAGTAAAAAAAACTGCATCCACTATAAAATTAATTTCATAACACGTTTTGAAATTGTCATTAACCAGGGAGATGAATTCATGTTTGCTGGTAAAGACAGGAGATGGGCAGATAGGCTGGCAATATCTATGGATGTTGAAGATGATGACAACACAGAATTTTATGCGCCTCAACAAACACTAGTGGTTCGTTGTTAAAGTTTAGACTGTCTAGCCTTAAATGCTTATGCTCTCGTGTAAACATTTTGATTAACTGGTAGTCTCAACATTAGAGGAAAGGGATTTTGATGTTACATTTGAATAATTTTGATACAGGTTAATCTGGAGAGAACAGATATCAGAGAAAGGTTGCATTTCCTTGTGTCAGTTCTTGGTCCAGCTCTGGAGTCTCATCTCATTGTGGCCAAATTTTCTCTTGATGAACTGCAATCTGAAGTGCCAGGTATATCCATATATTATTCTGGTATTAGTAAAGCTGAACAGACAGGCATTGATTTATCTGAAGTAATGTTAATTGTTAACAAGACATTTCAACAACCTTATGGTCCTTCATCAAATCTTTAAAAAATGGAGCCTACAGGAATAGCCACAGTAAAAGGCTCTAATAATAAAACCTATAATGATAATGAGAGTAAAGCTAATATCCTTAACATATATTTTGCATCATCATTTTCTGCCTCAGGTGACAAGGGAGTTTTAAAACATTTAAATAAAATGTTAGAAATAGGTAGCATAACTTTAGACGAGATAGGTATACAGTCACTCCTAAAAAACTTTAAAATAAACAAAGCTACTAGTCCAGATGAATTGCCTGCTAGGTTATTAGTTATTAACTCTTAAAGCCTCATAAGGCTTTCAATAAACTTCCACCTCATTCCCGTAAGGATTTCCCGCATTGCGATCAACTGGTTTGTAAAATTTAAAAAATTGCGTATAATCCATTTGTATTATTATTGTCTTACTGACTTCATTTTTTAGGTTAAGAATGGTTATTTAATGCATCCAAAACACTGTCTTGAGATAAATACTATATTAACCTGTAGTTTAGTACTATTATTTTTATAATAAAGTATAGGAAAATCGCATCTGCAAAAAAAAAAGTAAAAACTACCAAAAAACTTCTCGAATCGAGCGATAACACTAGCGCGGGCAACTGCCGCCATTGCTGAAAGTAGAATATATCATTTTTCAAATATTGAAGAGTTTTTACTTTTCTGTGATTTCGTTTCTAAAGAGAGTTCTATCCAGGCACGCATTACAATGCTTTGGTGATAGCGGATAGGCGCAGATTACAGCGCTTTGGGGCTTTAAGAGTTAAAAGAACTAAGCAATGAACTGTCCCCAAACCTTGTAGTTCTTTTTCAAGCCTCTAAACCCAAATAAAGTGTCTCAGAATTAGAAATTAGCCAGTGTAACTCCACTATTTAAGAAAGTTGATAAACCAGACACTGGTAATTACAGACCTGGATCACTTATTAGTATCACATGTATATTACTAGAACATAAAATATATAATAGAACATGGTTTTAGAAAAAACAGATCATGTGAAACACAATTAATAGGTCTACTAGATGAACTATCAAAAGGCTTAGACAATAATGATCAAATAGATTGACAAAAGTTCACCACCTTGGTTTACTTATAAAACTTAAAATTAGGTTATTTGCTGATGATTGTATAATCCATAGAACAATTAAGTCAGAACAAGATTTCAAAATGAATTAGTAAAATGGGAATCTAACTGGTGTATGTCTTTCCACCCAAAAAAGTGTCAACTGCTAAGAGTAACAAAGAAAAAGAAACAAATTCAAAATATTTCATTCATGGAAAAGACCCAAACTAAAGATACAAAATACTTAGGAGTCATAATAAATGAGAAACTATCATGGAATTCCCATGTCAATGAAGTTAAAAAATCAAACAAAACCTTAGGTTTAAAAAAAAGAATATTTTACAAATGAAATAAAGATATAACACTAAAATGCTACCTCACCTTGGTGAGACCTATACTAAAATATGCATATTTCTGTATGGGACCCATACATCAAAGAAAACATTTATAAACTAGAACAAATTCAAAGAAAGCTGCCAGATTCATTACTGGAGAATATATAAAACTGACAAGAATAACACCATTAGTTAAATCATTAAACTTTGAAACACTAGAGGATAGAGGACCAAGAGTAAAGTAGTAATTAAACATAAAGCAATTAATTATAATTTAGAAATACAACACAAAGATAACTTAATACAACCCTCAGATAGACATAGGATAAAAACACCTTAATTATTCCGTATGCAAGAACTAAAACCTACAAGTTTTCTATCTTCCCGTTTGGTATTCGGGCGTGGAAAAGTGTTGCCTGAAGAAACCAGGAAAGCCAACACTTAATCATCATTTAAAACTCTAATAAGAATACAGGACTAAACACAAACCATAGATAAGCGTAGGACGCAATAATCTTCTGTATCGAAGGAGTTTCTGTAACAGATAAGAAAAGATAATAACCTTATTTTAATCAAAGAAAGATATTATTGTTACTTTATTTCATCAGCTTTTGTGCGTCATTTAATCCACTTCTAAAAGATACTGTGGTCCACATAAACAGTTGATAAATTAAAAATATAAAGTAGGAACAACAAAAGGTTTACAAAAGTCCAGCACATTATTGATTTTAGGCCTAGCATACACAACTAAATGTTAAAAAGTTGAAAGGGAAGCTGTCAAAAGAAAATCTCATCAATGTTAATTCATATTTGATTTTTCAGAAGAAGAATTTCTAATGACACTGGGAGAGTTTGCTAGGAAAAGAGTGGATCAAGACCTTGCTGTATTTTGTAAGTTAAATTTTATTCATTTCAAGATTTGCCTGCCAAAGATTCAGATTTTTACTGAATTATACAGATTTTTTGCCCTTGATTTCAGAATTCTGACAAGACCTTTAAAATTCAGATTTTTGAACCATTAACATTTTTCACATCATAAAAACCTGAAAGTGGCAACAAAAAAATTAATAATAGAATATTAAAAATTTAATGGTAAAAAATGAAGGAAGTGTATTTCGATAATGCCATTCCCTAAGTTTTTTCTCACACTCCCGTTATCTAACTGAACCGTTATCTCTTATTCTTTCTTTGTTTGCCACCCGATCGTACATTTTTCGTTTACCAGACTAATAAAAAAAATAATTCAGCTTTTCTGTGAGTTTTTTAAAAAGTGTATACATTTTTAAAGAAAGCTGATAAAAACTCATTTCCAGTGACTGAGCTTGAGAGTGATCAGTGATTGTACTAGTACAAAGACTAGTCTAACTAAACAAATATAAACAATTCATAACAGTACCAGTATTTGGAAAAATAATAATTTATTCAGCCATCACACTGTGGCAAAACATTTGGAATCTGTGCCAGACCCAATTATCTATTGAAAGTGGTGGGTTCAATTTAAATAATAAAAATATTTTAATGCAAAAATTGCTGATAAATTAGTAATGTAAAAGTAGTGTTAGTAGTGAATCTACATGATACTACATCAGTGTCATCATTAACAATTACTTTGTTAAGGAATTTGGAAATTCAGTTTCAGTTATGAGAGTGAAAGTTTTATTTACACCCTACTTATTGAAATTGGAAGATATAAATATCTTGCCAATACCTATCTTTTTAATGCTATAGTCAAAGAAATGTTTCTCGAAAAATACATGGGAAGCATTAGTTCTCATACTGATGCTCTTTCTATCTAAAAATTGTAATATTTGACAAAAATCAATTACAAAGCCAACTTCCATTGAACAAGTAACTGTTATGTTCAAAAAGGCGCCACTAAGGAAATGGTGAAAAACTGAACTCTACGCAGCCTATGATTAAGTTCAAGATTAATTAATGAAAAACATGGATATTCTGTTGTTTAGATATCTGCATATAATGGAAACATTTCCAATAATATTTCTTTCATATTTAGTTTGTGATGTTCTTAAGACTATTAAAATTAAGATAACTTTATTACCTTATATTTTTTAGCAGTAGTAGTTCTTAAACCAGCGCCCTTGGGTGCCGCGATTCTTCGTGCGAACCCCTATACAGATTTATTTTCTTGTCAGGTTGGCAGGTCTAGTACAGCCACTTAATCATTAAGTGAATTATTCATTAAAAAAAAAATTAATTACGTAACTTAACATTTCAGCTGAAAGTTGTGCAATGATGAGTCTGAAATCTGCTGTGAAATCTTTTCAAGACCTTGAGATTTTATACAGCTACAGCCGGGCCAACCTAACGATGGTGGGGTTAAGTGAACAGCAGGATGCTAGGTGTACACTTGATTATTATTGTAGATTACTGCAATCAGCTCTCGGCTGAATTTGTATTAAAAACACACATCTTGATATTATGTGAAATAACTATATCTAGGGGTCATAACTCTACCTAAAAGGTCTCAGGGAAAAAAATAATTAAAAAATAATTTTTGGTTTAATAATCATTTTTAATATAAATAAAAATTGATTTGGCAATGATATCAATAATTTTGAAATTAAGTAGTCCATCTTATTTCAAATAAGACCATTTTATAAGCAGTTAATTTATGTCATTGTAATCTAAAATTTATCATTGAAACTGGAAAAAAATCATGCCACAGGTTAGCTTAAATATACACTAACATCATTGCGTCTAACATTAACACGGCAAATAATGACATCTCACTTACATTCAATTTAGACTTGAAATACATCTTTAATTATTTAAAAGATTTCCCCTCAAATGCATTTGTTACACTATTTATATTTTTCATTTTGTTTGCCTATTTATTAACTGTTTACTTTTCACTTTCATTGTAAGGAGATTTGAATAGCTTCAACCTCTGTAAATATCTACACATTTTGAACAAGCCAACTTGACTTGGTGTAGCTGTAAAATAGATTTACCTTTTGAATTTTAAGAATACTCTGATGAAACATGATTTGAAATTGGGTAATGCCCTGAATCTTAAATAAATTCCTCACTTACGACACAGAGACTTTGTTGCATTTTTACAATTTTAACAGTGGGAAATATGAGTGAAAATACGGTTAACTATTTAACTCTCCCAGATTTAATAAATTCTAATTTGCCATTTATTCTCATTGATTTTATTTAGAGGGGCACGTAAAAACTGGCATAGGTGTACAGTATGTAATCTTTTGTGGGTATTGTGCCACGAAAAATATCCATCCCCTGTTATTAACAAATATTAGAGTGATTAGAATTTCGGAACTTTTTTTTGTTGGTAAAGTCCTTTAATATTTCTTCTTTTTATAAAAGCAATTTTTTCTTTTAGAAATGAGACCAAAACTTACATTATAGGGTACACAAAACTAACAAGATCTGTAGTTTAGAGCTTACTATTTATATGGATATGATATGCTGCACTTTTTGATAAGTTTTTTTCTAATCTTTTGACTTGTATATACATACTGATAAGTTCTTGACATCTTTTTAAGTTTAGTTGTGACCATGTTGTACCCTTGATCTCCACTTGAACATTGTTGTGTTGAACTTAAAGCACAAACTACAATATCATTATTTTGATTATGTGGGCTTTCAGAGTACTAATTAAAATATGACATTAAAGAATTTTTTAAAACCTATTACGTTAGTGTAAAATAAAAAAAAAATCATGAACTGTGACAGCGCTTATCAAACAATATTTGAACTGATTGATACATCTATATAAAAACTTCAACACATGTTTTTTATTGTAAAAAAGAAGGAAAGAGAAAAAAAGGACATTAAATTTGTTACTTTTTTGTGAGAAAGCATATAACTTTATAAGAGGGATACTACCATTTTTCTGAGATCATTAATACTAATACACTATTTATTAAGATAAGCATTTGTAACTTATCTCAGGGTCAATTCTAAGTTTATCATGAGCACTGATCTAAAAAATAAATGTGAGGGTAACTGCTGTGAGCGTGCATGGATACATGACTTCATTTATTTACACAATTTATTTGATTGATAAATCTGAGTGCCTTTGTGAATTTCAGAAGTCTAATTCAGGGCAAAAAAATAAGGTTTTGATTAAAATAAATTAACACAAAAAAATATTGACATTAAAAATGTACAGATCATCATTTAAATGGTAACTGATTATATTAATATATGTGCTTTAGTGGGTTGTGTTTGAAGTGGAAGTTGTGAATAGATGCCTAGTCATCCAAGGATAAAATAAGCTAGTGTGTAATTTAGAGCTTTCAGTATTTTGAATAGAAATAAATATTTGTTCAACTTTAATGAATATAACAGTATTCGTGTTTTTATTATTTTACAATTTCATATTCATACCTGAAATTTATTTTACTTATTACAACTTAAAAGAAACACATTGATTTTACATCAAATATTAATGGTGAAACAATACACACAAACCCATTATGAGCTATATTTTTTACACATTTTATTCAATTGTGTTCTTCTTTAATCTTAAAGTCATAGGTTTAAGATTGAGCAGGAGACAGTATTCAAGTTATTAGATGCTTTCAAAGCATTTTATTTTAATCACAAAACAAACTTAGATTTAGTCTACATGCAGAAGAGTTTTAAAATTTAAATCTTTTTTTGTTGTACACATTCTTGTATGCCAGTATTTTTCAGGCAACTTGATTGCTGTCTTCCCTTTGTTTTTGTTTTTAATTTAAAAATATAAGGATTGCACACTATTAAGTCCAATTATGAACCTTCCATATCTTAAACTTAAACTGAGCTCCTGTGAAAAATGATGTGCAACAGTTTTTCCAATTTTGTAACTTGTTTGAAGATCATTGTCTCCAGAAAAATAATGGGCTGCATTTTAAAAAAAAAATCTTGTACTGTTATTTACTGTTTTTGAGCTTAACAAACATTTATGAATTTTATTTTTGCATTCCTGTTCATAATTTAAAGGTAGATTTTTTTTCCTATTGACTTATTGTGAATGGACCAGATATCAGACCAGGGTAAACTTTAAATTAAAGCAATTATCTCAAGAGTTTAAGTTCATGGAAATGGCATGCTTTGGAATTTTCTCTTTTTGCTACTACTACTACTACTACTACTACTACTACAAGAAAGAGAAATTTAAAATAAACTCTCTGAAATTATGTTTACACTTCAACATATTGTTTAGGGTGTGTATAAAACATATTTTAGTTGAATAGTTTTCTGTTTCTTTTAGATTAAATTCATTTCTAAAATATGTTGCCCTTTACGTGTGATTTACAACATGAGTCTTTCCTCTTCTTTTTCATATGTGGCCATCCTATAAATATAAGAAGTTTTCAATCCTTTAGACATGGAGTTTCCAACTTTGTCTTTCTGGATTCCCTCAGACTCTAATTCATAGCCCCATTTACCACAATATTAAAATGTAGTTAAATTAAATCACATAACGTAGGCACAGCTCAGTAGTTGACTGTCAATTGTAATTAACCTTCAGTGTTTATGTTGAATAAGTCATGATACCAATGGATATTATATACTAAATCTCAAGGTTTTGATAAAGTGCCACCCAGTTTTGAAGGATGGCACCAGGTACTGACCTCACGATGCCACTCAGTGGCAGATATGGCGTATTGCTTATTAAGGAGGACTTCCTATCATTATTTCATCAAAAGTTGTTGATCGGTCTGCTGTCATGAGTGATAAGTTATGCAATACGCAATACTGCCATGATCTCAAATGATCGTTGTTTGGTTAGCAATTTTCATATAATTGGTAAAAAAAACCAAAACAAATTAACTATTCTAAACCTGAAAAACAAGTGTGTCGGGGGTGGGGGTGGCATTTGGCTGATCAACATCCAATTTATGTAATGTGGTCAAATGACGCTTGCCACCCTGCCCAACAGAATATATTCGCAGATTGAATTTCACCGTGTCACAATTAAGATTTTCAAAACCTCTCGTAGGACTGGTTATCCGTAAAAAAACTGGTTAATTGGTCGTTAGCAAGGTATCTTCCTCCACGGCTACATTTTTTTTTATCAAAGCAAGCCATTGACTCTGTCGGCGTCATCTATTGCTTTAGCGTTTTTTTTTGGGGTGATTGGTTATTATTATTATTTTAAAAATCCACAATATTTTCAGCTTTCAAACGTCAGCATATTAAAATAACATTATTATTATTTAGTTTATTTACTTTTTTTTAAAATGACAAGTTTATTAACAGAAGTATTATTAATACCCATTAAGTTAAATAACACAACACACGTGTTACATAGTGACATTGCATTTCTCTGTGTCAACCCAATCGCTTAGAGCAATTTATCATCTCAACATCTATCTACGAATTTAATGAAAATTGGGTAAATTCATTTATTTATTTTAAAAAAGGGACAGAACTGAGCCGATATTTAAAATGCTAAAACTTAGATAGAAGAGAGTTACTTGCTGTAAAAATTTACAAAGGGAAATAACTAAAATCCTTAGCAACTGCTGACCATAGAAACAAAGGCGACATATTTATTCCGGCTGGTGATTGATAAACACATTTAAGTGTAGAGATTTAAAAAATACTTTCACCATGTCCGAGGTGAGAATTCAGAATACATCGTATTTAAATAGTTCAGTCTTATAACTTAAGTTATTACCTTTGGCTTTAAACGTTAGTCTTTAGGGCTATTTGTTTGATATATTCAGTATCAGTATTAAAAATAATTACAATTTTTAAATTCGGTATCGGGGTATCTAGTAGTCTAGTAGTAGTAGTAGACATAGTTCAAGTTTAATAGCCATCATTACCATCGACTTTAAGTAGTATTAAACTAAATTGAACAGAAAATAGACACATTTATAAATTTTCAAAATAGCCTAACATTTTATAATTAAAAAAAAAAAGATTTTGAGATTGTATGGAACTTATCAATTTTCCATGGTCCATGCCTACCATGCCCATGGACCATGGCCTACTCAGTTTACTCTTTCAGGTCTATAGTCTATTTCTATATGTCTATATTTAATATTTATATTTAAGTTAAAAAATTATTTTAGATATATTAATATTTGAATTACTAGTATTTCTATTACTAGTCTATTACAAATTACTATAAAATATTAATATCAATAGAAATCATTGGCAATCCTCCGAATCCCGGTCCCAAATTATTTTATGCTAATAAGGGGAAGTAAGTTAAGTAACCACATAGTACATGAAAGTATGTTATTTATTGATAAAAAAATAGACAAGTGATACATATAGTTAGGTACTTCGATAATCGTTCACGCATCCTTCTGCACATGTCGAAAAAAATCGCAAGTACCGTGTCAGTCCTTTTGTTCGGGCTTAAGCGATGACGATGGGTTTTTGCGTTTTTCGTCACAGTTTTTGAATTTTGTCGACCTCACTGGTATCATCAGTGATGAGGAGAATACATTTTGTCGACCTCACTGGTATCATTTTCACGCAGGTTTTGTGTGCGAGCGATGAGAGGTTTTATTCTCATTGGTCGGTATGTGCGTAAAACGCATAATATAACTTTATTTTGGGACTTTAGATAAAGCAGTTAACATATTAGTGTAATTTATTCATTTTATGACTCAAATCAATTTATTTTGTTGAAAACAACTGCTGGTATAAGAAGTTATTGCTTTTCAATCGTGATGAGCTAAGTCTAAAACTAAGTAAATGTCGATCATCATCGAGTGACCTCCCTTAAGTGCCTTAGGAAAACTAATACTAGTAGTATAAGTAAACTATTGTTAACTAATACTAATAGTTACTATACTATTACTAACTATTGGTTATTATTAATAGTTATATTAAAGTCAGTTTACAAAGAAATGCAGGTCCAATTTACAGTTACAGTAGACCCTAATACGGCAGTGGCTATTGAGACGCTAACGTCTTAATAGCCCACAGGCTATCGAGACGCTAGCGTCTTAATAGCCCACAGGCTATTGAGACGCAAACAAAAGAAGCCAATGAAAATTAAGTATTTAAGGTTGGCCTATTTAGGGGTCGTCCTTGACTGATAACACGCGCCTGTGGATGGAGGCGGAGAAGGGTAACGCATTAATGAGGATGTAAGACAAGGGGGTGGGGCGACGTTTAAGAAATCAAAATGCGCTACTTGAAATAAAAGTTCCACTTTATTGCTCACAATTTATTTAGTTACATTTTCAATGGCTTCACGCGTGTTAACGATATTTGACTTAGAGTGAAGACTTGAACTAACTACATATTACAAATTTCTATGACAAAAATGTTAATTAAAACGTGGTAATTTTTAAATTATTTTTTTTTGGGGGGGGGGGNGCTGAAACACTGGGCGAAAGAGAAACATCTACTAATTTCAAGAAATGGAAATATAAATCAGACGGATATATTTTAGCAATGTGTGGACGTTTCCGTTTGGTCTGAATTTAAAAGTTCAGAATTTCCTTTGCATTTAAATATAATTTATAAAACATTATTGCATATCAGTCTTGACTCAGTCAGTCAGTTACAAATGCCGTTAGAGTCTGCGCGGTTTACGTGACTAGGCTTGGTATTATGCAAATTATATTTGTTGTGCGTAAGTACCCATTCAGTGGAGACACCCCTTCCTCCGTACGCATCCATACGCAAAATCGTTTTCCCGTTGTGGCTTTCACTGTTACTTTAGATACTTAAACTTCCTCCTTTTTCCTATATTCTGTGTCCTTCTTTGTTTTTGTTTTTCCTTTCTTTTCATTTTTTATCATATAATATGTTTTAAGATTTATGTAAGTAATTATTTATGTTATTGTACTGATGAAGGCATTAGCCGAAACGTCTACTTTTATTAGTATTAGTTCATAAATAAAGCTTAAATTTATGTTTTCTTACCCAAATAGTTTGTGTAATTTGTTTTTTTTAAAGAAATAGCAAGCTATCGAAAATTTTTGTAGAAGTTTTATCTTAAGTTGCTAATTTACATGTGACATCATATTTAACACTCTCTCACACACCGTCTCAAATGCATGACCCCCTCCCTTACCCCACTTGGTGCGTGAAGTCAGTCAAGGACGACTACTTAATTTTCATTGGCTTATTATTTTGTTTGCGTCTCAATAGCCTGTGGGCTATTAAGACGCTAGCGTCTCAATAGCCACTGCCCCCTAATACTATTAGTTTTCTAGTATATAATTGTAAAGTATTAGTATATATTATTTTAATTACTAAACTAAAAATGTGGTATGCTATGCTGCCTATACTAATAAAATTAATTATAAGAGCATAATTAGAAGTTTTTACTAATGCCTAATGCTAATTCCAAAATGATACTTACCTTAGAATTAATAAGGATAATAATGTTGTAATCCTTTTATTTAATGATTGATGTTAACATTTTTTGTTATATCTTACCATCTTCTTTTTACAAAAATGAGAACATATATAAATTATAATTGACAAACTCTGAGACTTAACATTTTTTTACTTATACAATCAAAAGAAATAAATGTAAATTAAATTGAGATAATATTACTTAGTAACAAAGACATAGGAGTAATTAATTACAAGATATAAAAATAATATTTCATTGCAGAACTCTGAATATCTTTAATTGCCAAATATGTGATTATGTGTTAAGGCAAGGATAATGAAACATGTTATGAATGACATTTTGAGAAATGAGCGTATACAATAAATAATACAAGTTATTTACTCAGAAATTGACAGTAAAAATGTTCTTATTCTTATTATAATTTGATGAGATACTTAAATCTTCAAATACTAAGACTAAAAGAATTTGATTTTAATTTGAAATATCAGTAATCATGCATCAAGGGAGTGGGGTATTTCCAAAAATAATTTATTGAAACTTGCATTCAGTTTTATTTTAAAAGTCAAATACTTACCATTCAAACATTTAATAATAGTTATTGATTTAAATGTACAATATAACTAATTAAATTACATTAGGCATGCAATTGTTTGTACTGATTTGTATTTATATATATAAAGACAATAATTTTTGCCCTTGATTTTCTTCAACAAGCCTTCAAATATATTTTTTACAAAATTCAAAATCTTGATATAATTTAAACATTCCTTGTTCATTGTAAATTGGATTGTGAATGTCTCCTGAAAATTTGATAACCATATCTCTAAACTTAAAAAAGTTGTGAGGGAAAGAGTAGAGAATTTTGAAATTTGGGTCACAAGTTTTTAAATAAATTTTATAGGTTATATAAGGGGCTTAAAAAATTAACCAAAAAAATCATAACTCCACTTCTACAAAAGATAGAAAGACAAAACAAGTGTTTTTGATTTGAAAAGGTCTTAGCAAGCCCTTTAAAATGATGTATTATTTAAGCCTATTGGACTACATTTAATATTTCTGTCAAAGTACCTAATATAGTCCGATCACCATTCATTAGATACTAAATATTGTAATTGTCACACAGCATTTCCAAATAGCTGCCAAAAACATTCTGCCTCTGCTTGTGACTATTGCGCCAGTGAAAGTCTGACAAGTAGCTTGTAACAGTAACAGAGCTCGACTTGAACCACTCTGATTAAATACCGGAGTTTACGTTTTTTAGCTGGCATCCATATTTCTTCGATAGTTTTAGTTCAATTCCTGCTAGTTGCGCTGCAGGTCAAACATTGGGTGAAATATTTATCGGAGCGGCTGGACTAACTGCCATAATTTGTTTTTTTAAAAAATGAAATAACGCCAAATTATGTACTGATTAAATAGTAATCGATAACTCACAAAAAATAATTTGGGACTGAGATTCGGAGGATTGCCAAATCATTAAGCAATTAGTTACAGTAGTCAGTAGTAAGTATTAAACATTGGTATTGGCTAATTGGGTTAGAATGTTTTACGAGTTTAAACTTAAATAAATAACAATCAATGATAATATAAAAAATAAAAAATACTAATGAAAATTATTTTTTGATTGCTAACATTGTTATTGAAAATATCATTCAATGATCAATTATTTCAATTATTATAATTACAGTAATAATATATGCATCTTAAGAATTAATTAAATTTAAACTTAGAATACTTAGATATAATGTAGTGAATTTTTATTTCGTTTTCTATAATTATGATAATATATTATATAAAAAAGCTATGGTCATTTTTTAAACTCTTATCACTGTTTTATGAACAGGAGAAAAAAGACAAAGAGAAGCCTCCCATTGATGATAGTGCATTTGAGGCTTTAGAAAAAGATTTCCAAGAGGTAAAATTATTCTGTGGTATTTCATCCAAATTTTTAATCAAATATTGATCCAAATATTTGGTTATTTTGTTTTTTATAAAATATCACACTCTGCAAACACAAAACTAAAAGTTTCCACTTTATATTTAATGAAGCATTAAGTTTTATGTCAAGGATGTACTTGCTTAGTCTTTTAATCATGCCTGACTATATACTTTGTTTCATTTTTAAAAAAAATAAAAACCTATATCTCCGACCGGGCCGATCTTATCAGCGGCCATCTTGTTGCTATCGCACGTCACCACCGGAAAAGTAGTGCGAGCCCCGTGAATTTAAAGGGGTAGGGGAATCAGGGATTCTAAAATTGCGCAGTTTTTTTAGCTACCGGCAAATTAAAAAAAAAAAAATTCACGGGGCTCTCACTACTTTTTCGGCGGTGACGTGCCATAGCAACAAGATGGCCAAAGGATTGGGGGACATTCTAATAATTTAAGGGGTATTTTTTAGCGTTTTTCATAAAAGCAAAATAGTTGTAAAAATTTAAGAAAACAATGGGTACTCACCGATCAGGCATCTGAATCACAACAAATTAGATGAATACTGCCACAATAAAATTATATCGCTATACCTAACCCAAACCCTAAAATCTTCNTTGGTTAAAACCTATATCTCCGACCGGGCCGACCTTATCGGCGGCCATCCAAACCCTAAAATCTTCAATTTTCAGAAATTCTAAAGCTATACCTAACCCAAACCCTAAAATCTTCCGAAATTCTAAAGCTATACCTAACCCAAACCCTAAAAATCATCAATTTTTCGAAATTCTAAAGCTAAACCTAACCCAAACCCTAAAAAATCGGAAGAGACGCGACGCTCCGGTCGGAGATATAGGTTTTAGCCTCTTCCGAAATTCTAAAGTCTAAAGCTATACCTAACCCAAACCCTAAAATCTTCCAAAATTCTAAAGCTATACCTAACCCAAATCCTAAAATCTTAAATTTTCTGCTGAAAAAAAAAATGTCTACCTACTGATTGAATCGCACCCAGACGGCGAGGCAGGGTAATTAGCTGACATCACTTCTAAATGAGCACACAAAATAGTTCTTAGATTATATTCAATTACACTTGGGAAAAAAGGAACAATGAGAGCGCCACCCATCTCCTTCATCCCATCATATTAATGTAAATATAAATTATGCCTTAAATATTAAATTAGACCTCCTCCAAAATCTCTCCCCCCTCCTCCAAAATCTCTCCCCTCATGCCCCTTCTCTTTTTGTTTTAATTTGTTCACCAAAAGCGTTCTGCACGTGCGCGCAACAATACAAATGCAGTGATAAAATTAGACATATTCAAGGGAAGCAACTATCATTTCATAGCAACAGGAAGAGAGGAGACGCTCAGCGACGCTCCGGTCGGAGATATAGGTTTTAGCCAAAAATAATTTTAAGCCAATTTTCTAATGTTCAGCTTCAAAATAATTTTAAAAATCTAAAATCTTTTATAACAAAGATTATTTCATAGTTTTAACATTTCCAAATTAATTTATTTAAAGCTGTGTTATCCTTAAAATCAGTATATATAAAAATTTAAATTAGAATTATTTTTTTAAAACATCCTCAAATCTTATATTTAATAGTTAATACTTTAAGTCAAATTTTAAAAATGAAATAAATGCAAGTGGCAAATCAACA
This sequence comes from Radix auricularia, assembly GCA_002072015.1. Classification (NCBI taxonomy): domain Eukaryota; kingdom Metazoa; phylum Mollusca; class Gastropoda; family Lymnaeidae; genus Radix; species Radix auricularia. The sequence continues at coordinate 22,994 of MUZC01000788.1, read as the reverse complement.
ATTACACAATTAACAATAACAACTGCCAGAATATTCCACATTGTCACGTGAGAGATTTGCTATGAAAGCAATGCGGTGGCGTGTAAGGGTCAAATGAAGGCCAATGTCAAAGCTCTAATGTGTGTTCATGAAGAAAACATGGGGACTTGAGCTGGTGAGGTAGAAGTGTGAAGAGTGCACGAAGAAAAAGATTGGAGCTGCAGAGTTAGAAATTAGAAGTGAGAAGTTGAGAGACAGAGATGAAGTTAGTGGAAGTAAAAGGAACATTGTTGCATATTGTGAAATAAGTGTACATATTTGTTATTGCATTATTAAAGAACCTTTTTCCTGGATTCTATTAATGAAGTGAATTATTGTGTGAAAGAGGATACTGTTAGACAAGCCCACAAAGAAACGCAAAATAGGTCAATCACGAGAAAGTGAGAAAACGGGCCTCGGCCTGTGACATTAATATGGCGTCAGCAGTGGGCCATCCTGTGACATTAAAATGGTGTCAGAAGTGGGATTTGAACCCACGCCCATCCTGTGACACACATCCTTCCGTCTTTTGTCAAATTCAATTCTTTCAAGATGCCTAGCAATGAATTACAGTTGTTGTTGTTAAGCCTTCTTGTCCATGAGGGGCATCCACCAATCACTATCGGCATCTGCAATTCCTCTAAGTTTATAGGCCATCAATGAGAGACCTCCAAACATCCTATACTTGGCCAGCAACTCCATGATCTTCCAGTCATGACTAATTCTCTTGATGTCTGCCTCCAATTCTCTGCGCCAAGTGTTTCTTGGACAGCCTATTTTTCGCTTACCCTTGTTGTATTGGAAGCAGGTTTTCTTAGTGTATGACCAATCCACATCCACTGCTTCTGGAGAATCTCTTCCTCAATTAGCTTCTGCTTTGTCCACTGCCACATTTCCTACTTGCTGATTTGGTCAGGCCAGTGAATTCTGAGAATCCTTCTTAGACAATTGTTGATAAAGCACTGATTCTAGTCAGGTTTACAGCCGTTGTTCTCCATGCCTTGGCTCCACAGGTTTCACCATAGCGTTATAAATCCTTACTTTTAACTTGCTGCTTAAACATTCTTGAGTTGTTGGAAAGCTGCTCTTACCTTTTAAATCCTTATTTTGACATAGAGTTTTATACCTTGTTTATCTACCACGCTGCCAAGGTAAACTAAACTGTCCACCTCCTTGAGTGCTTCTCCTTCAAGCAATGAATTACAGTGATTTAAGTTTTTAAATAATTTTTTTACTGTTTTTAGAATCAACTACTCTCCCAATGAAAATTTTGATAAAAGCAAAATAAAATTGTACATTAATTTTTTTTTTTCAGGTTCTTGCAGAACTCACTGGTGATAGGAGTTTAGAAAAATTCCGCCTTGAATATGAAAAGCTGCATAAAGCACTCAAGAAGTCTCATGAGAGCGAAAGGAGACTTATGCAAAAATGCAGAGAGCTCAATGCTGAAATTGTTGCCAACTCTGCTAAGGTTGTCACAGCTCTTAAATTATCACAGGAAGACCAGGCAACCATAGCATCTCTTAAAAAAGTGAGTTGTTTCTTCAATTTTTAAGTGCAAAATGATCATTTAAATTAATTGCATTCTTCAATTTCCCATATTTCAATCTATTTTCCATAACAAATTATATATTTTTTACATCTTATGATTAACAGGAAAATTTAAGTTTTAGTATTAATTTTTACTGATTAACCCACTAATTAGAAGCATAATTACTTTAGATAGAAACATTTAATGCAATAAAAATGGAATGCTTCTGTTCAAACTATACTTTCAGGACTGATAATCTGACATTTCCTTGACTGATTTATGTAGCTTATGTTTGCAACTCATGCTATGTTTTGTTAAAAAAATGAATGTTTTTTTATGTTTATTGATAGCTAGTGTTTTTAATGTGAAGCTAAGTGAACCCACAAAACTATATAAGTTCTCAACTATATTACTGTTATTATTATAGGAAGTAGAGAAAGCATGGAAAATGGTTGATACTGCTCATGAAAAAGAAGCCAAGTCAAAGGAAACAGCTCAACGGTTAAAATCAGAGATAGAACAGCTTAGTAAACTTGTTGAACAGGGAGCTGGCCTCACCATTGGTCAGGATCATAGGTATTTCCTATTCATTAAAATTGTAACTGGCAAAATAAAATTATATTAACAGACTTAAAAATATCTAATATTATCTAATACCAGAGATTGTAAAAAAAAAGTTAAGCCAAAATATACAATATGTTTATATATTGTTATAACTTAAATTGCGGTTACTTACAATGAAAAAATTAATATTTGTGGTAATATAATAAGTAAAATATTAATAATCTTCAACAGTGTCAATGAGCTCTTGAAGATTAAAGAGGAACTGACTAAAGAGAGAGATGACCAACTCATGGATATCACCAAACTCCGGGAACAGTTGACACAAGCAAAAAATCTGCAGCAGAAACTTGAAGCAGACAAAGCTGATGCTGAAGACAAGATCATCCAGGTTTGTTACGGCTGTTATCATGAAAATATCAGTGATTGAATAACACAAAAACTGTCATTATATTTATAATGACCTGTATTTTATTTCTATGAATACATTAAGTTAAAATGGACTTTAAAATTTAAGCTATAGCCTGATGATTTCCTCTGTTATTAAATTAATAGACGCTACCAATTTAATTTCAGTTAAACTCAGACATTCAGATGCGTAACAATGAAGCCCAGCGTGAGTCTCGTAAACGTGACAAGTTAGAGCGTGACCTGACCCAAGCAAAGGCTGAGCTAGATGCTAAAAACTCTGAGATTAAAAAAATGCAGAGTCAGATTGAGCACTATAAGGAGGAAAAGGAAACATTAGACCAGCAGCTCAAAGAACAAAGGGTACACATTTGGGCTATTTATGTACAAGTGGCTATTTCATGGAATAAATGTGTTGGTAATGTGAAAGAATAGAAATTAAAATCAATTGATACAGCTTTGAAAGGCGAATAAGGGAGTAATGAGAGAGACCACCAATAGAATATGAAGAAATAATTGGAATGAAAAAAATTAAGTTTTAGATAAGATTCCCATCAGTAATAAAATCTCAATGAAGGGCTTTTCTCAATAACGTTTTAGCAGGCCTGTAACCTAAAATTTTCATAAAGTTATTTTATTTTATTGGCAAATGAAATGTATCTCATTGCTTTAAACTTTTGAGCAGGTTTTAAGTGAACGGACTCTTAAAGATGCTGAAATGCTGAATGCGCGCCTGAATAAACTTACAGGTGAATATGAGAATCAGCTTCTAGTTAATGAGAATCAGACTCAAGAAAATCAGGCTCAAGCAACCTTGTTGAAGGTGAGAAGAATTACTAATATTAGCCATTTAAATAATTGTTGAGGCATTTAATAAAACAATTGTTATTTGATTAAATAATAAAAAATTATAGCATTGAGTACATTGCCAAAATATTAAAAAAATGTTTAGCTTTGAAAAATTGCTGTTTCAATCATTTTATGGAAATGAATTCTTTAGAAGATTCTATGCACAGTAAACTTATTTCTGGCATCATTTCTTTCTTTCTTTCTTTCTTATTTTTTTTTGTGTGCAAACTTAGCAACGAGAGGAAGAGCTTAATGCTCAGAAATCTGATAGTCAGCGTCAAAGCAAATTGAGGGACACCATCCAGAGAAAGTTGAGGAGTGTGGAAGAAAACAAAGCTGAAATTGAGCAACAGAAAGAGACACTGAAAGGGCAGATAAATGGCTTAGAAAGAGGCAAGCAATTTTTACAGCTTTTAAGTACAAGAATTGTGAGAAAATTTACAATGAAACAATTTGTAAGCTTTGAAAATTTTGTTAACTTATCCTCTTTTCATCTTCAGAACTTGAGGCAGCCAAAAAACAGGCTGAGCTAGATAAAAAAGCCATAGATGACTTAGTCAGAGAGAGAGACATTTTGAATAAGGTTCGTCAATTAATAATTCTTGTAAATTTGAGAAATTTAAATTATGATTCTCTCTGTTATTTTTACTTCTTCCTAAATTTTTTCATAAAATTAACATAGGAATGTTTTATTTTCATTGCATTTATAAATATTTTAACAGTGTCAGTCTGATATATATATATCAATCACTATTTTTATGTAAAACACAGTAAGCCCTGCTGCCAGCTAAAAAATTTCTCATGTTATTATTGTTATGATTATTACCTCTTTGCTTACCTAGAACTTGTTAAAAGCTGCTGGGGCCACACAAAAGCAGCTTCACCTTGTTAAGTTACATGATCAGTCTAAAAAAAATCTGGAACAAGAAATCTCTAACTACAAGGAGGAAGCCCAGAAGCAGAGAAAAATTATTTACCAATTGGAGAAAGAGAGAGATCGCTACATCAATGAGGCCAGTGACCTCACCCAGAAGGTAAATGTTTTGAGAATTGATCAACTATGATTGTTAAAAATTTATCAAAATTTTTAATGAAAGAATAAATAAGGTTATTTCTTTCAAAAAAAGGAATTATAAAAGAATTTTACAAAATGCTTTTTTGAACAAATGTTTATAGTAATGTCTGAAGTTTTTTCACTTTCTTATCCCAAAATTTGCCTTGCCTTCTTTCCTTGCTGTTTTATATGAATGGCTGAATCTTATTCTCAGAGTAATCGCAGTTAGAAAAGTGTCATTAACAATGTTCTGAAATTCTCTCAGGCTTCATTCAATGCAGTTCTAGTGAGGTGTTAATTATATTTAATTGCGATAACTTGTTTTTACATTCATTCCACTTGATGAAATGGAATAGGCAACAGTTTTGCTAAATATTTATTTGTAAGAGTTTATAAATATAAAATGGAGTGATCTCAAATCAAATGAAACAATAAGAAAAGAAACCAACCAAGAATATGTGTCAAATTTTATAAGGAGAAGACGATGGAATTACATCGGCCATGTTCTTCGAATGGACAAGAGAAGACTCCCAAGTCAGGCCCTCATGTGGACACCAACAGGCAAAAGAAAACAAGGAAGACCAAAAGAAACCCTGCGTAGAACAATCATAAGAGAAAGCTCAACCATGGGTCTAAGAAATAACCAGGACTTGATACAATTAGCAACGGATCGTCAAAAATGGAAATCCATGACCTCTGCCCTATGTGCCGTCTTCGGCCCGAGAGGAAATAACTAACTAATAACTAACTAACTATTCAGGGATTCAACAATTCTCTTCTCTTTTGTTTAACTGACAAGTTTCTACTTTTAAATGCTCAAAATTTGAGTATTAATAATTAACATATCTAGGCCTATGTTTTTGTCAAGTAGGCAATAACTATCAGTCCCTTAACTGTTTATAATTTTTAGAACCAGTCATTGACAAATAATTATTAAAATCCTTATTAATCACCAGTGATTAATGAAGTAAGTTATTTACCACTGTAAAACTAATGTACACATAAATACACATGTCAGTTTTTTACCATAAGAAAATAATTACTGCAAACAGTAAGCACAATATTTTAAATCAGTTACATGCTTAGAATCACAATAAGTCTAGCAGTATCATGACAAACTGTGTATGCATTAAACTAGACACAAACATTAAACTAGCACAATTCTCATGATTCTTCCTCCAACTCATTATAATTTACTTGATGGTCCAGGTCCACTTAAACTAAAAGCTCCCTTTCAAATTTTACTTAAGAATCAGTTTTTTTAGGGCTGTTATCGATTAATTTAAATTTAATCGTTAACTTTTGAAAAATTACCAAATAATTAATAGATAATTTTGATTAAGCTAAAAATAAGATGTATGACGTCATTAAACTGAACATTTCAAGGGAAGTAACAAACAACAGGCAATTAACATTTTTTTATTTAAATATAAGTAGTTCCATATAATGTCAATGAATTTAAATTTTGCTATTGTTAACAAGGTAAAACAATGTTTAATTTTTTATATCATTTTCCTTAAAAAAAGAGGTTATTTTAAAGTTTACACTTTAAAAATATTTTTTTTTAAATGGAGAAGTTTGTACGTAAAAAAGCAAACTATTATTAATTATTAATAATTAAGTACTTATTAATACTGTAAATCGAAAGAAATGTTTCATACAATTTTTGTCAATCTAATCGCTATTTTATCGATTAAAATAATTTTAATCGATAAATAATTTTACTGATTAATCGAGAAATTAATTGTTAATTTCCGCAGCCCTAGTTTATTATATAAAAAATGCAGTTTTCACATTAAAAAAGACTTGAGAGATATTTTTATGAAACTTTATGAAAGATTTGAAATTAAATAATCCTTCAGGTTCTCCAACACATGGAAGATGTCAAAGTTCGAGAGATGCAGATTTTCGACTATAAGAAAAAGATTGCTGAGGCTGAAACAAAATTAAAGCAACAGCAAAATCTTTATGAAGCTGTTCGCTCAGACAGAAACTTGTACAGCAAAAACTTAATTGAGTCTCAGGTGACTATCCTTTTGTATAAGATACAATATTGTACAGTATCCATAAACCCTTTATAATCACATATTGGGAAAAAATGCATACGTTATGGCATTAGAATAAAAAATGAGTCTGAAAACGAAATTTTAATTATGACTATAAAAAATTGAAATAATTAAAAACAATATTAACAATCACTGAGTTAAGATATTTAATATTCTAAGAGGTTTTTGTATCAAAATTATTATAATTAATGCATGGATTTTGAAAAATAAAATACTTTTTATTTGTAATTTAGTAAAACTGTATAGTCCTTAACATGCATTAATCCATAAACATTTTTTCAACCTTGAGGTTTACAACAAATGTCTAAAGCAGTAAAGATGAAAACAGTGTAAACAAATATTTTATTGCACAGGACGAGATCACAGAAATGAGACGCAAGCTGAGAATCATGACACATCAGATTGATCAACTCAAGGAAGAGATTCAGGCTAAAGAAGCAGCTCTGGTCAAAGAGACTTTGATTAACCAACAAGTTGAAAAGGAGAAAGACACTCTAAAGGTATTATTATAACACAATTTTAATATTATGTATTTACCTTTACTGATGACTTTTTTCTGACCATATTTTAAGTTTATTATTACCCTAATAATATCATTTGAAAGTTACATAAACGACTATTTTAAAAAGATGGAAGTCGTAATTTCAATTTTTTACCACCCCCTTCCTTTTTTTCCATTAGGCTGTTCCCTAAATTAGATGTATTTAAAATGTTCTTCTTACAAAAAAAGATAAAGTCTGTAAAACCTGTTTGGTTTTATTTGCCTCTAATGTCAATATTAATAAAAGTTTTAAAAATTCCCATTATATAACCTACTACTAGGCTGAGTTACAAAAGATGAAACAATTAGCTTTGGAGAACAAGAATCACATGGAGGCTCAAGTACAGGAGGAGAAAAAATTACTTATGATCATCAGAGAGGCTGATGCTGAGAGGGTCAGACAGAAGAAAGAGCTTGACCAGGTGAGTGGGTGTTGGCTAGGGACTGAACTTGAAACTTTGATAGTATGTGAGGGACTACGAGATACATACAGTAAATAAATTTTGGAATAAGTTGTTCATCGCCTTAAAAGAAAAAAAAATTATTGTTTTAGCTAAAAATACAAAATTAGATAAAGAAATTATTTAAAATATAAAATCTTAAGTGGTCTAAGTACATCTTTCATCCTCTCTGTATAAACAAAAGAATCTTAGCAATATCATTTTAAAAATAAATTGGTGTTTATTTTTAATTAATCTAGTTTTAATTAATGCATTGTAAGTACTCTTAGTCTTTAATTATTTATATTCTCTCACATTAGGTTATTAGTGAGAGGGACATTCTTGGTACACAACTTGTGAGGCGCAATGATGAATTGGCTCTCTTGTATGAAAAGATTAAGATTCAGCAGTCAGTGCTCAACAAGGGCGAGTTACAATACAATCAGCGATGTGAAGATATTCGAATTCTCAAGCTGGAGATTAAAAAAATGAGAAGAGAAAAAGTAATTCTCCAGAAGAGTGTGGCTAATGTCCAGGATTTAAGGTGAATGACAGTATTAATACAAGATAACTATTTAGGAATATTCCATTTCAGTAGGTTTGGCATTATATTTGCAAATAATATTCTGAGAGTAAAACTATTTCTAATTTTGTTGTTTAAAATAAACTTTCATCTTTCTGGTCAGGCTATTTTTATGAATCCCTACAATTTGTATAAGAGGCAAAGTACAAAAATAATAAGATTTTAAAAACAATTCAACTGCAATTGCTGTGTCACAGCTGCATGTTAGCAAGAATCCTCATTCTCATAAGTCTTATTCTCAGCAAATGCCATCTTATTCAATATGGCTATTTGATATCTTTTTTCAAGCAGTATATATTTGTTTACATATAAAGCAGAAATTGCCAAATCTAATTAGTCACAATTCTGTTAGAGAAATTAGAAACACTTATGGTTATGCAGAAAGCAGAAATTAATTTAGTAATTACACAAATTCCTTTCACCTGTTGAGGCTCTTAAGAATGTAAATCCAAAAGGAAAGATGAATGTTGTAGAAATGTTTTTAATGACTGTTCATTGTCTTAGTAAAACAAACTTTCAATGCTGAATGCTGTAAGAGGAATCTGTTTATTTTTATTTTCTCAGGAGGGAAGTGTACCACATTCAGAGAGAACTTCTAAGGGAGAGAACCAGGTGTAAAGCTTTGGAAGAAGAGTTAGAAAATCCAATGAATATCCATCGATGGAGGAAACTAGAGGTAAAACAGCCATTTGTATTTTTTAGCCTACCATAAAAGAACACTTGTTAAATGGCATACTTGGCAACCCACTGAAATGTTGGACTTGAAGGTGTAACAAATTCATGACCCCTTCATGCCTCATCTAACTGAATGCTTGTCAGCTACCCCATATCTATTTCAATTTCATTCTTTAGAATTCTAAACGTTAGGAGTTTGAGTTTCCAAATATGAATTAACTCCATTCTATAGTTTTATATGTCTGTGAACAAGGAATGTTTGTTAAATATGGAATGAAGAATGATGACTACAATATTCTATATCATATCAAAGATACTGGCTGCAAAAATAACATGATTTTATTTCATTGATGTATGTCATTATATGAAAAATGTGGACAGGGCGGTTTTATCATTGGGTTTGTCAGTATTTGGGCATGACTTAAATATTATCATTCTCCTGTATCTAAAAATAAATCAAAACCAATCCAGGCAATTTTGTTAGGTTGACATCATCTTTGAACCATTACTCATCTATGCAATAGCAACTCTGGACTCTGTGGTTAAGGCTGAAGGAAGAATCAAAGTTGAAGGGTCAAAGTAGATGTTTCAGAGTGTTTACTGCTTTTATAGTTTTTTTTTTGTTTTTTTTTTAAGATCACACAATCATAATGTGCACTGGGAAAAAGGCAGTTCCTAAATTTTTGAAATTTTAAATGGTTATGAATAAAGCAATCTGTTTAATTTTACCTGGGGCTGCATGTATTCACAATGAGTCAGAATAAAAATAGTTAATAAATTCCATTGATACTTTCAGGGCAGTGACCCATCCACCTATGAGATGATACAGAAGATCCACACCCTCCAGAAGCGGCTCATCCAGAAAACAGAGGAAGTTGTGGAGAAGGAGTTGTTGATACAGGAGAAAGAAAAACTTTACCTAGAACTCAAACATATTCTGGCACGTCAGCCAGGACCTGAGGTGGCCGAACAACTGACCATCTACCAACAAACACTCAAAGAAAAAACTAAACAGATGAAGGTCAGTAAATATTGTCATTCCTACCAATTTGAAGCTTCATACAACACAAACAGAAATTGTTGAAAATATTTTAATCTCATTGCATGTATCCAGAATCACCAACTAACTCTATCTATAAAATTATTTATAAATATGTCCATAATTTATTATATATTTATACATAATTATCTAATTTCAATTTCATTTTGTATGAGTTACGTATGAGTTTGCAGTCACTTTTCTCCCACTTACCTATCCTGTTAAAAAATGTAACTTTATTTTATTTTTTCAAAGTCTGTCATATTTGTCAACATTGGTTTATTGTGTCCTGTCTATCTCAAATTCTTATTTTATGCACCAAATTGAACTGTGCAGTTACAGTAACCTTTTATATGTTCAATCCCAGGGAATGGCATCAGAGTTGAACATGTATGAAGCACAAGTCTCAGAATACAAATATGAAATAGAACGAATTGCCCGTGAACTTCAGGAAGTGAAAAAGAAATATTTTATGCAGAAGAAGAAGGAACAACAGAATAAGTAAGTTTATTAAAAAGGAAATTTAGCAGTAATTTAAAAAATAATACATTTGATGCGTTAAGGTATGATCAATTGGTAATTTTACACAGGTAGTATTGAATTCCCCTTGAAAGTAATAGCAAATGTAAAGTGTAAAGACAAGAAGAGGATGTATTCATAAATTTAGCACTTCCAGATCTTGTAAATATAATAGTGTAAAAATGTTTTGATTTATTTGACGTATTCCCTAGTAGTGTTAATTATATTATCTTGTATTTTCTAGTGGAATAGTCCTGTACTAAACTGTTTCTACCTCCTTATTTTTCAAATCTTAGATGACATGGACAAAAGCATTTATAAGTCTTTCTCATCAATAACTTGTCTATTTCAGGGAGCGGGAGCGAGTATTAGTTCAATCAGGCGGCCCACCCATCATGTCACAAAGAACAGATGCACCGCGGTTTACAGGCGGAGGATTCAATCTGAAAACAACTAAAGCAGCTGCGTAAACAAATTATTTGATATTTTACTACTGGTAACAAAGGCAAAAGTCATAGGCACCGCAAACCTCTTTCTAATAAGGTTAAGACAAAAAATAAATTTAATCTTTAGACTATTTTTGTTAATGGAAAATGCTGTTAAAATTGTAATATTGCCAATTCTGAACTTGATGTAATCCATTGAAAGGCCATTTTAGTGTTGGTTGATATGATGTACATTTATTATTATTCAAAAGTTTATGTCAGTTTTCTCATGTTAATGGATCTGTTTTTTTAATGACTGAAAGTAAATAATGTGATATGTACAGAATTTTATGTCATTAACATTCGTTTTGTAAAGCACAAATGCTGATTTTATTGTTTTAAGGTCACAATTTTATAAGCAAAGATACAATATTGTCAAGGTTCTAGGAACAGCTAATGTTCTTGTTCTGAGTAAAATGTTTTAGAGACAAGTTTATAAAGATATTGAAAACTAATTTTTCATTTCCAATAAAATTAAGTTAACATTAGCTACAATTAATTATTTATCAATATAAACAAAATTTATAATAGAATTTGTTTTTCCCTGCTGATGATAAATAGCCAAATATACTTGATAATAGCAATAAAGTTATTGTAAAAGTTACATTGTTTAATCTAAATTTTAATTTTTTACTGAGTAAAGTAATACACATTTTATTTCCATATTATGTAAAATATGAACAACATAAGATGCTTTTTAAAAGAAAATGTGATTTGGAAAATATTAAAAATAAAAACCTTAAAGCAAAATGGACATAAATCTCTGTGACCTTCTGTCTCAGCCACATTTATGCCCCCCCCCCTCTCTCATTTAGGGACTAAACCATGTAGATATAGACAGTACAAAACTTGCCCGTTTCTCAACAAAATTGACTACATTAACTTCTGTCAGGTCACTTTCCAGATTAAAGAGGCTTTGTGTACTAGCCGTCACATTCTTTATACTCTATACAATTGTATGCACATGCTGCCACATGCGGTATATTGATAGTACAGGACGACGACTCTCTGACAGATTCTCCGGATATATTTGGAACATTAGACAGGTTAACAATGCCCTGTTTCTACACACTTCAAAAGATATGGCCACAACGACTTGACAGACATTTATATCATAATTTTTCTGTCCCATGCCAACAAGACCGCCTGAACCAACATTAGGAATAAGCTTATTGTGGGTTTGTAGGACTTTACCACATGGCACAAAAGATATGTTTTCACTCATACAGTGGCGTAGCTAGGGATTTGTAGGGATATGGGGGCTTGGCTTCTTTGGAGGAACATGTATTAATGGTGTAATATTTAATGTAAAAAATTAGCAAAACTCCTTTGGGGCCCCCCTCAAGAGGGGATCCTGGGGGACTTTCTAATTCGGACCCCCTTCTCCTTCCCCTAGTTACGCCTCTGCTCTAACAAGTTGAATTCGTTCCCCATACACACTCAAATAATCTTTTCTAGCCCTTTCTTCGTAGCGTTTTGAGATTATTAATCTCATACTTCCCTTGCGTTTTTACTTTCTGGGTTACATATCGCAAGTTTTTCATTAAAAAATATTTTGTTGTTTATGTTTGTTTGAGGAAGGCGTCTAGCTGAACGTTTATACGTTCGATGTTTTGTTATTTTACGTCTTTTTCAAGCTTACCCATTTAATAAATTAGCGTTTAACAACACATTCTTATCATTTCTTTAAACAAATCTTCTAATGAAAATACTTATGCAATGTTCAATGCGTTTAAAAATTCCATTTTCCAATTTTCGGCTCTGGTCAAGTTACGCGGTGTAATTAAAGTCTAGAATGATGGATAAGAGAGATACAATAGTATTGGATATTGGGGCTATGGAAGCTAACTACAATACTGTTGGGTATACCATTATAAGGTTAAAGACGATCTACGTAATCTCCGATTTATCTCTTATCATCAGTTCCTGTTATGTCCATTACTCTCTACCACCTCAAGTCAATGTGCGCCCAATATCATGACTCTTTTTTTATGGATGCAATTTACAGGGCGACCACATTTATGTTGATGTTATGTCAGTAACAGATGTAGGGTTGGGATTAGTTGTGCTTTTTTTCATTTTATACTCGGGAGTTTGGAAGAGGTAAATTAGCAGGGGAGAACGTCTCTCTGAACGTCTCTCTCTCTCTCTCTCTCTCTCCCTCCCTCTTTCTCTCTCTCTCTCTCTCTCTCTCTCTCTCACTCTCTCTCTCTCTCTCTCTCTTTCTCTTTCTCTCTCTATCTCTTTCTCTCTCTATCTCTTTCTCTCTATCTCTCTCTATCTCTTTCTCTCTATCTCTCTCTCTCTCTCTCTCTCTCTCTCTCTTTACCATAGACGTAAAAAAAAATTAGAAAATAATTAAAAAGGTATTATTATCATTTTATTTATAGAGAAATGTACAACGTACATTTGAAATATGAGGAGAATGGGTGAAGGCGGTTCACTGATGCCTTAAAACTAGTCGCTTTGGGCAGTCGAGGCTCGTTAACCTTGGCTGGTTGTTCATCTAGAAACTAGGAGAAGGAAACTGACTTCAAACCTCCGCTGCCTTGCGGCTACACCCACTACCCGGGAGTAAGCCCTGACAGAAAAACAGGAAATGGAGCCCATATAGAGGGTCTATACTATACATTATACATACAAATTAAGTACATTCCGGTAGCTCCTGCGACGCCAATAGTGCCAAGCTGCATCGACGCAAGTCGTTCCCTTGGTTACACCATTGAAGAGGTGAGGGGGTATGCTGTATGGGCAGCAGCTAATTCTCCATAATACCCGCCCATGCTTGCATCACCTCTGGAGAGGACACTCCAACGTCTGAAAAAGCCCTGCACCAAGAAGTATTTTTGCAAACCAACCCAACGGTGATGCACCATCGTCTCTTGAGACGGAAGGATGCCGCTATATTATTATCCACTTCGAAAAATATTGAAGAAATTTAGAAGTGGATAAAACGATTTGATTTCGAATCTGCGTACATTATCTGTTACAGACACTCCTTCTATACAGAAGACGATTACGTCCTATGTTTATTAAAATTAGTCTTGCATTTTTATTAGAGTTTAAATGTTGATAGAGTGTTGGTTTCCCTGGTATGATCAGGCAACTCATTCCACATCCGTATTCCAGACTGGAAGGACAAGAATTTGAATCCAGCCTTAGTAGATGACGGTTTGATAAATTTTATTAGAACCTCTTTGAAAATATTTTCTCCACACACTTTAATTGCGGAAAGCCGTTAAATTGAGTTATTTTATATATACTTTCTCTCTTCAGCTTCTTTAAGCTTAAATAGTCTCTTAAAATACTTAAAACTTTAAAACGACCCCTTTAATTAAAATTGTTAGCCTTCATTTATGGATAAAATTAAAGTTTATTTACCATTCTAACAACGAAAACCTAATAAATCCCTGTTAAAGTGACTTGGCCGATGCAAAAAATAGTTATAAAATAAATAATTTATTAAAAAAAAAAAATCATGTTAAGCCTGGTCCCTTTTGGAACTCAGGACGTGTTAGCGCATTTTCGTATTATGTATCAGTACTTATGATAGACATCAGCATTATGTAGTTATCAGTAATTGTGTTTAGATTTTAGACATATTTTTATGAATTTTCGTGTGTAATGAATATACCTGAAATTTTTTTTATTTAAAAGTCATTTCTTTACATTTTAATTATTTTTATTTTCTCTTTAATCTAACTACAAGTGGTTTGTGGTCACTGAAATAGGACTCATAAATGAAACATTCTAAATTGTAATCAGCTAATCGCCCAAATACTCCGTCAATTGTTGTTTGATAGATCGTAGTTGCCAATCTTGGTGAAAGTAGTTGAATGTTGAAGCTTGTTTCGAAAAAGTTTTCAATTTCTGCCCCTGGGCCGCTAAGATCTTGATTGAAGTCACCACAAATGATGACGTAAAACTCTCTAAACTTTTACACATATTCTAATGACGTCAACAACAAAAAAAACTAATACTTTTGATAATACTAAGACTTCCGGCAATGGCGGCCGTTGCCTGCGCCAGTGTTATCTCTCGATTCGCAATGTTTTTTGGTAGTTTTAACGGGGTTTTTTAACGGATCGAGTAACTGAGTGTTGATGCACAAATGGCAGGTCAGGACATACAAAAAAACATATATACATCATGGGTCTAGGACTTATGGATGCTGAGATCTAGGGTGATGACAGACGGACGGACGGACAAAACGGGTGCAATAGCGCATTCGACTTCTCGAAAATGCGCTAAAAAAGATATTTCCCACTCAGCCCTCTACCTCATCAACGATTATTTGAACGTTGAGATTTGAGAAATGTAAACACATATAATCCAACAGACATAGTTAAAAAAATGTAAACAAAAAGAAAACAGTATTAAAAGAGGTAACTGACGTCATCATTTCAATACTTCTATATCGTCGAATAATTGAAAACTATTTTTTGTATTGCCAATATTGAGGGGCTGGCGAATTTGTTGTCTTTCTAACCTTTGTACTTCATTATGGTATTAATTCTATAATTTATTCATGGTGATTGCGACCTATATCTTCTCATGGTACATGAAACCATGACAGACTTGCCAATGCTAAAAGTTAAATCAATTTCAACAAACAAACAAAAAAAAAAAGAAAAAAAAAAGAGTTAACCAGGATTATAGTATATCAACGCTGGAATGAATGTGAAAAAATTTAAAAAATGAGGGGGAAAAACTTTCAAATTAAACAGAAATAATAAAACATTAAATTAGGAAAACAATCTCCTCTCGCAGACTCGTTTAGATTATTTTACGTTTTCTTACAAGAAAGATCTTGGCGATTACACTAAATATATCCTAAAGATTTGATTAGTTGCCCAAAAGGAAAAAAAAAACATTAATAATGTCCTTTGATCCCCTTTCAATGGCGTTACGTCTTTATGGACGAATCCATTCCATCATTAACACAAAATCAGCAGGTCCTATCTTATCCATACAGACGCTCCTTCTAAGCAGAGGATGATTGCATCCATAGACCATGACGGATGATCTGTTGGCAAGTGATGCAGCGTTCACAGGCCACGGCTATGAGGGTTCCACGCATTACTCAGCCACCTGACTAGTGTTAGGAGCCCATTCAGAGCTGGGCGACTCAGGGACACCCTAGGTCCGGGAACAAGTTCTTGCCTTCACATGGATTCGAACCCGTGACCACCGGTACGCCAGTCGAACGCGCTGCCACACGACCACCGTGTCCCATATGCTGTGTGGGCAGCAGCTAATTCTCCATAAACCTCAAATCCACTCCGAATGGCATAGATATTTATTCCAAATAATTTAAATTATCGCCCAATCTCTTTCGATCCATTAGATCAACAGTTTAAAAACGTTTTTTTGTGTGTGGATTATCTAGCGTTTTGAAAGCCTCCTTGCTCCTTTAGTTAGGTGTTATTATTGTGGCTTTAGATGGCGAGCCATATTCCAGCGAACTCTCAATTCAAACGGTTTTAAATTGGCCCATTTCATTTTAGAGCTTTTTCGGAGCGTATTGATATTAATATTGGTAATTCTTTACAGCTTGCACTGAGGAATACCAGACCAACGTCGTTAGAATAAAGGAGGAAAGAAAAGTGTCAATTAGGTGGGACACAAGTAATTAAAGCTGGCGTATTACCTACATAATTTTGGCTGTAAAATTTATAAATTTAAAACTACAACATACTTATTATTAATCAATGCAATATTCTTTGTTATTTAGCAGAGGCGGCTTTAGTGCGGGGCGAATAGCGCCTCAGAGGTGCATCCGCACCTGGGGGCATGATAGGAAACTTTTTTATGGTATAAAACATATAGGTGCTTACTCATCCATCTCGGCTCATATATGAAACTGGCCCAAGGCCACGCGTACTGCTAATGCCGCCTCTGTATTAGCAATTATATGTTTCTAATATTACGATCTTATCAAATGATTAGTTAGGATCTCGTCCAGCTAGAATGAATTTTCTGCCATCAAACTTACTACCTTATCAATCAAGCGTCACCTTGTTGCTAGTTTACTATGAGAAAAAATGCGCCAATCGGTATCTAAATACTTTCATCCCGAAGTAATAAATTAACAATGTGAGTCATGAACTATGGCTCGTCTCACACAGGGGAAACTACTGATGACAAGACTTCGACACATACGTCCAAGTTAGACACATCGCTCGCGTTATTTCTAAACGTCATTTGCCGAGACAACTATGGAGTACTGCAAGATAATAGCGGCTGTGTTCATTCTAGTGGTGAGTATCACCTTAGGTCTTAGAAAAATATATTTGTAGTATCTTTGGTCTTAGGAGAAATTGGAGAATTGTTGATTTTCAGTTTTTATATAGCTCATATTGTGGGAGTATATTCAACAACTTCCTAAAGTTTCATGCTTCCACCTACTCGGGAAATATGAGAATTAGTGATTTTCAATTTTTATATAGCCCATATAATGATATAAAAGTTTTTGGGCCCCCGGCCCCACATGAGTCTGATTTTTAAAATTCCTTTTCACCATTTATCATCGGGATAATTTGCTAAACAACTTCACAAAGTTTCATGCTTTTACCTTCACGGAAAATTGGAGAAATAGGGATGAGTAAGTTTTTAAAATTTGAAAAAAAAAGAAAATTAAAATAAGTGATAATTAAAATATTCTTTATGAATGTTACTATTGCGGATGTGAACTCCTCATTATTGATTTTCAGTTTTTATATAGCTTATATAAGGAAAAAACTACATTTGAGCCCCCGGCCCCTAATAAGTGATAATTGAAATATCTTTTCTTCTGTTACCATCACGGAAGTGTCCTCAACAACTCCCTAAAGTTTCATGCTTTTACCTATTCGGGAAATAAGAGAATTGGTGATTTTTAATTTTAATATATCCAATATAAGGGAAAAAAGGTTTTGGGGCCCCGGGCCCACATGAGCGGGAATTTTAAAATTCTTTCTCGCCAATTTTCGTCGGGACAGGGTACCCAACAACTCCCCAAAGTTTCATGCTCCTACCTACACGGGAAGTTGGAGAATTAGTGATGAGTCAGTGAGGGCTTTGGCTTTTATTAGTATAGATAGATGATCGTAGGTCATAAGTTAATATATTGTTATCATTGTAGGTCTTAGGTAAATATTTAAGTATCAACTTAGGTTTTAGGCAAATATATAAGTATCATTTTAGGTCTTAGGAAAATATATTAGGTACATTTTTGAGATTGTTCAACACATTTTGTGTTTAAAAAAATTAATTATAATAACGTTAAAAATGTCTTATAATTTGATGCAGGGTATAAATAAAATTCCTTGTTCAACAAACAACCCAATAAAAATGAATATGATATCCATGATGTCATAGTAAATTAAAATTAAGTCACTGAAAACCTACACTTACAACTTATACCCGATTCACCCCACCCCTATCATGATTTTTAATTATGATTTTTAACGATCAAAAAAAAAAGGGGGGGGGTGGTGCATAGGGACAACACGAATCCGCTTTTTTTGTTTTGCACCTGAGTTTCGGTTTGGGGCGATATCTGCAACTGAAAGCTTGTTTCTCACAATAAAGGACTCTCCAAGGCGAAGGAATGACGTTACTAAGCCTAATGACAGGATTCTGTTTGGTGATCCCCAGAGAAAGCATGTAGATCTATGCGTGCGTGCCTGTGTGTGTATGCGTGCCTGTGTGTGTGTGCGTGCCTGTGTGTGTGTATGCGTTGGTTAAACGTCTGAAAAATAACGTTAAATGAAAGCTAAACTCATGGCAAATAAAAAAAAGCCTAGCTGCTACACGCCCAAAATATCCCATGTAGGGCGTGCTACACTAGCTTCAATACTTCAACAACACATCTTCAATCATAATCAGAGGCTTGGCTATTTGAGACGCAGTCTCTCCTCCCCTCCCCCACTTTCCCCGACCTCCAAAAGTTTCATTGTTTTTTTATTCTATTCAAGGGTTTTATCTGGTGGGAATGAGCTTATTATTATTATTATAATACAGGTGGAAAGTTTATTTAAAATCAAATTGACTTCTCTCTCATCCCCCACCCCTCTATTTGGACTGAAAGTTTACCTTTGTAAAGGAAGCAATGAGACATAAACATCTTGTTACTTGAACTTGAAACCTCCCAATCTGATCTCCCACTCAGGTTCACGTGACCAGCGTCGAGTCCACCAGCTGTACCCTGGGGACTGACTGTTCCACTTCTGAATGCTGCGTGCAGGACCCGACCACCAAATTAGGAGTGTGCCGTCGTATGGGTGACGTGGCTGCCTACTGCTACACCAAACAGCCCTACGCCTGGAATAGGCCCGAGAAGATGGTAACAGAGTTTGATCTTTGCCCCTGTGACACTGGCTACTTTTGTGGGCCCATCGGCAAGGAAAGTGCCACATATGGACCGATTGGAATTTGTTCCTTTGGGTAAAAACAACCAGTCGTTGCGGTTCAACCAGCAGCTTCCCTAGAATAGCAACTATCCCAGACGTTTAGCAATGTTTAAAGGGCGTTTAGCTTTCAATATGAAGTTCTGTATTTTGATGACTTGTAATAAAGAGTGTTATTCAAATAGAGTTGTTTTTTTTTACCTCCCTTTCTATTTATAAAAAAATTGATTGGGTACAATGTAAAATATTTTTGGGGACAATATTATCTATAATATACGTTTTTATTATTTTTTATGTAAGCCAGATTCGTGGCAAAATACATTTTAAGGTTTGTTAACAAACTGGAAAAAAAGAAGAAAAGAAATGAACTGCCATGAGTTATCGGATATGTCCTTAGAATCTTTTGTTTATCAGCACAACCAACAGAGATATTGTACCACACACGACCGACTGAAGTGTTTACCTATACCTTGGTCAGATGTTTTACAGGTGACGGCCGTCACCTTGGGTCAATTGCAAAAAAGTGCAAGGACCGTATGGTAAAAAACTTGATCCGCCTCCATTGTCAACGAAACAAGCTACGTCATCACCGGCGACACGCATTTGTGACGATGTGGAGGGGTGTATTTAAAGAAATATGACGTCACGTAAAAAACGCGCAACTTTAAATAAAAGTTGCACTTAAATATTTGATTGTTCACCATTTATTTAATGACGTTTTCAATGGCTTCACGCGTGTAGCGATATTAGAGTGCAGACTCACACTAAATACATAATTAAATTTTTAAAAAAAAATTCCAACATGCTAATTTTCATTTAGAAAATACGACTCGTCAAAGAATTGTGACGACATATCGGAAAAACAATTGAAGGGGGTATAAGTTTTTGTGACAAAGTATGACGCGGGGGGGGGGGGGGTAAAAATCGGCAATCTCACGTGACGTCATTTGTGGACGCCCCCTTAAGTCTTGAATGGGTGACACCATGAGCTACCGCCCCGGGTGACACCAACCCTAGCGACGATTCTCATCACATGCACTTAAAGACCCGAAGTTTATAATGCACTCTGGGATAGAAGCATAAGGATAATATCATATTATAAAAGAATAACGCTTTATTATGTCGTTTTTTTGTTTGTTTCCCACCTCTTCCGTCTTTATCAGTTTTCAGAAAAAATAAAATGCAATATCTTAGGGCTAACCCCACCTCCCGACTTCGCAACTTCTACGCCACTATTAGTAAGTTATTTTTAAAAAAAAATACATAATTAGTAAACGCTTTTCTTCAATGTTTCCGATAAAACAAACAATTCATCTAGGCATGAACATTCTTATCTCATTTCTGTGACCAGCACAGCTGTTCAATTACTCAAGTGTTGTTGTCTTCATTTGTTTGACGTTATCCTAATCATTGAAATCGTATTGTTTCCAACTGTTGACATCAAGGCTGACGGTTGGAAGGGAGGGGCGGGGTTACTACAAAGTTCGAGTAGTTAAAGTATTAAGGGGAGTCTGGATCGGAAGTTGAAGGCAGGAATTTTTGTGTAGAAATGGTAAATTAACCTGCTACTAAGAAGTGATGCGGGGCACTTTAAAAGAGGACTTAATAAAAATGTAACAGTGCAACAGGTAAATCATATATAATTTGATTAATAATTTAAAATAACATTTCAAAAAGCTCAAAACTTTAAAAATTAAAACTGATTATAGGAACTAATATCCCATCCTCAACTATTAAGGCTCTGAGGTCTCCACTCAAATTTTAAATTTTTTTTTAAAAAATACAACTCTTCTAGACTTTTTCCCAAGACTTTTTCCCTGCTAAGCTAATGCGCCCCGGTGTAATAGATAAGAATTCGTTTGCGCTCTATCTACAAGACATTGTGTGAAAAGATATGTTTTTAGTTCACCCTGAAATCGCGTATCAATTTGCAGTTTGGGAATTTGCATGATAAATGGAGAGGATTCACAAAACATGAAATATATATTAATCGATAATTTAAAAAAGAATTAAACGAACATGCGTAAAACTATACAATAAATACATGTTTCGCATTACTACTAAACATTGCTAAGCGTGTTTAAGTACAGTTATTCCACGGGCTACATTTGCCCGTGGGCCATGAGTTTAAGACTCCCATCTTATTCAATCTTTGAACACACAACACACACACTGCTCCCGTTTGGACAACAGATGTACACGCGGGGCTTTTAGTGTCAGTTCATTGAGATAAATTCCCGATTCCGTCCATTAACATTTTTATCAAGAACAATGAATTTTTTCATCGTCTACTACTTGACACTCAATAAATATAAGGAGTGTACCAGATTTAGGCTCCAGCTCCAGAAAATCCGGAAAACCGCTCCTGATCCGGCAGAATTTCACTTCGTAAATCCGGCAAAATACGACCATATTTATATAATAACTACGGCTCCTGCAAATCCGAAATCTTGCCATTTTTACAAACCCTCTCCGGCTCCAGCTAGAATTCACTTCATAAATCCGGCTCCGGGCTAATTAAAAAAGAAATGAATCCATTACAATCCTAATAAATATTAGTTTTGAATACCTGTTTGTTGCATGTTTCGATTGGATACTTGAATATCTCATCTCAGCTACCATGGTATTGGGTACACGCTTCAGTCTAAGAAGTTTATCTGAATCTAATTTTTTTTAGACAATTCTATTAAACATTTATGAAATTGATAGAATTTATTTCCGTGAGATAACAGAAAGAATATTAAAGTTTTAACACATGGTGAAAATATTACAAAGCAGTCAAAACAGATGCGTCACTAGGATTGGTGTCACCCAGTGCAGTAGCTCATGGTGTCACCCAGTGCTGTAACTCATGGTGTCACCCAGTGCTATAGCTCATGGTGTCACCCAGTGCAGTAGCTCATGGTGTCACCCAGTGCTGTAGCTCATGGTGTCACCCAGTGCAGTAGCTCATGGTGTCACCCAGTGCAGTAGCTCATGGTGTCACCCAGTGCAGTAGCTCATGGTGTCACCCAGTGCAGTAGCTCACCGTGTCCCCCTTCCTTAACGACTTAGCCCACAGACGTCGTCCGAGTCTGCCAGTGAGAAATAACGGGAACAATAAAAAAAAAATAATTTCTGGTGTCACCCTTTGTGATTGTGTCACCCGGTGCGGTCCTTACCCCTTAGTGACGCCTCTGGGTCAAAACTCGCTGTCTCAAAAATAGAACGTAAAATAATAATAATAATAGAACAGGGGAAGTAAGCCACAAGACGAGCAAATAACTGGTGTTATTGATTGACAGCTGTGAACAATGAGGCGAGAAGCACAGTTATGCTGAAGAAGGTTTGAAGAGAAATTTTACACAATTTTTATGAGACTGACTGATGATGTCCTGCATTTGTTTAGGTACAGTTGACTATAATTGCAAAGGTAACTGTAAAGGTAACTGTTAAGATAGAGATGCATTGGCTTGAAAAAGTTTTAAAACTGATGACATTATTTAAAAAAACAAAACAAAAAAAACAACAACAACAACAACAACAACAAACAAACAAACTGAGTAGCCTCTGCAAATGAAGCTTTAGCTAAAGACTGCAACCTGACAGTTTGAAGAGAATACACCAATTATAAAAGTTATAATTTTGGGAAAAGAAAAATGGAATATATTTTACTCACTCATAAATAAGCCAATGTACACAAAAAATAACAATAACACATAAGAAAACACATTAACACAGACACTTAAAGACATACTCACCCTTTTGCCGTTTACACACAGGAACATGAATTGAATCAAGGGAGAGGACAATGAATTGAATCAAGGGAGACCACCATGAATTGAATCAAGGGAGA
>MUZC01000787.1:159406-170614 GCA_002072015.1 Radix auricularia | reverse complement strand
GAGATCAATTTCTCACCATTTTCTTTAAAAAACAGCATTGTTCTTATGTTTCTATTCACGTTAAAGAAACATGTGCCTTTACAACAAATAAACCATATTTTCCACTCTCTCATAGCCACAATATTCACAAATATTATCTAGCTAAAAATATCATATTCGTCTTGAACTAATTTCATGCTTAGACTATAAATGAAAAGGGTGTTTAGCGAGCTATTTCTAAGAACCAAAGGAATTATGTGGAAAGATATTGTCTTTCATGTTTTGATTCACGTGAAAAGAAAGTGAGCCTCGCCCGTTAGCTTTTTGAAACTGTTAACGGCATTTGTTATTTTGGTAGAGTATATAGCATGCGTTATTAAAGGGGTTTGAGCATGGTGAAAGAAAGCCATCAATCGATCTGAATGGAAGGATTTGGTTGAGCAGGCCAGAGCCCTACATGGGCTGTAGCTGGAAGGATGTGGTTGAGCAGGCCAGGGCCCTACATGGGCTGTAGCTGGAAGGATGTGGTACAGCAAGCCAGGGCCCTACATGGGCTGTAGATCCACGGATGATAATAATGATGCTATATTAAAGCAGAAATACCAAAATTGATGGCTAATATTTAAATTAATATTTTTTTTCACGACACACATATCGTTGTTTTTATTAAGAAGGGGTTTGATTTATCACTACCCTAATTTCCAAATGCGTTTACATTCATTTTTAAGGAGAATTTCAGACCCAAAACCAAAAAAAGTTATTCTTATTGTGCCTACCCCGTAGCGTAGCACGGGTATTTTGCTCGTTGATATTATACATCGTCGTTCGTGTCCAAAAGTAGGATCATAACTCTAAAAGAGATAGCCAATCCTTATCCTCGTTTCAAGGCAGCATTCGAATCAAACATTTTCTGCAGCACCGCCCCCAAAAAACTATTGTCAGATAAATAAGATATTTGCACCCACTGAACCCAAGAAATAATTTCTGTAATACTGTACTTTATGGTGCGAGCGAAACCGTAAATAACCGGGTGAATACGGCTCGGAACATTTGGTGCAACGCCAGACTCTTACTTAGAGGCGCGTCTTTAATTTAAAACGGGGATTCCCAAACACGTGTGCGCAAAGGACGATTCTAACTTATCCTGGGGATAGATTACTATATTTTTAAAATGGGGTATCGCAGTGTTACTCCAAGTGGTGGTCCGCGGACCAGTACAGGTTCAGGGTCAACCGCCGCCGGTCCGCAGAAGTTGTCAAGAATGAACATAAAATCTAATTATAATCCTCAATTCGCAATCATTACTAATAAACATAAAGAGAATGTCAGTTTTTGGCAATAAGCAAAGAAAGAAAAAAATAATTTAAAAATTACATTTCGCTACCACATCAGAAAAGGGAACAACGTACACCGTACCTGGAGCAATTGAAATATTCCAGCCAGACTGTCATATTGATACGTTTGGAAGCACTGGTGCACCGTTGTTGTTGTTGTTTTTTTCAGAATAAATAAGTTTGGGTTCAGATTATTTCGTTAATACTAACGACTGAAAGCACAACGTTATCTATTATTTAATACTTCAGAAACTTCGTTTTAGGAACATATTTTCTTTTACATATACTGTCATATAACATCATAGCCAGGTACTGTCGATATGTGTCGCATTGGATTATTTCTCACTGCAAGCTGTTCCCACCAAAAAATGTCCGTTCATACTCAGTTCCCACTAAAAGATGTCCATTCATACTCAGTTCCCACCAAAAGATGTCCGTTCATACTCAGTTCCCACCAAAAGATGTCCGTTCATACTCAGTTCCCACCAAAAGATGTCTGTTCATACTCAGTTCCCACCAAAACCCTTTCCATTTATACTCAGTTCCCACCAAAAGATGTCCATTCATTATCAGTTCCCACCAAAACCTGTCCATTTATACTCAGTTCCCTCCAAAAGCTGTACAGTCTTCCTCAGTTCCCACTAAAAGCTGTACGGTCTTTCTCAGTTCCCACCAAAAGCTGTACGGTCTTTCTCAGTTCCCACCAAAAGCTGTACGGTCTTTCTCAGTTGCCACCGAAAGCTGTACGGTCTTTCTTAGTTGCCACCGAAAGCTGTACGGTCTTTCTCAGTTGCCACCGAAAGCTGTAAGGTCTTTCTCAGTTCCCACCAAAAGCTGTACAGTCTTCATCAGTTGCCACCGAAAGCTGTACGGTCTTTCTCAGTTGCCACCGAAAGTTGTAAGGTCTTTCCCAGTTCCGACCAAAAGACTTCATCGCTCGTCAATGTTTATGACGGTGTAAAATATGAGGTTAAGACACTGCTTGAGGAACTCGCTGATTACTTCCAGTAAGACAGGATAGCCCCCCACCCCCCAGCTTCACAAGGGCATGAACTCTCGACGCTGATATCACTAATCTCGCATGACCTTCCGAGAGAGACCCGGATAAATACATCCATCACCACTTATCACGTGATCCATATAAATTTGACATTGAAATACTTCATTCCCTTTCAGTCACTTTTATTAAGGAGATCCTAACACTTAAGACCTTCAGAACTCTCCAATTATACAATTGTCTAGATGCTTGCTTATCACTTAAATTCAGTTACGCAACCAAATTTCTATGATACACCAATCCCTTAAATACCCAATCTCTTTTAACGCCAAGTGTACTTTTATTACATTCCGGAAAATTCACTTCATTTTTCCCCAATAAGGATAAATATAAATAAAATCATGTTGGTAACTATAATTTATTATAAGTCATGCCACAAGCTAGTAAAGGGAATGAAGACTAGGATCTAAAACAAAGATACTCTTCTAAAAAAGTTATCAATAAGTTCTAAAACAACACAAAAATGGATTGACCCCAGAGAAGGCTGCAAAGCCACCGATAACAGCAATAATTTGTTGTGTTTCCGTTTTTGTTTTTAATCTATAGATTAGCAATTACACCTTCAACGTTCCATTGTTACAGATTGGAATCAACCTGGCTCACTAAGCGCCCATGGGGACTGAGAGGGGGGAGTGAGTGATACAATACAGAGACACCGTAACAGTGACCGATAAGGAGAGTCGCTTAACATCCCTAGAATGGGCCATAGAACTCTCGCCTTCATTACTCGGGGCCCTAAGGGAAAGCAATCTCAACCCTGCCCACCCCCTCTTCCTCTCTTGACGTTATGTATTAAAGCTGTCGGATCCCGTTAGATTGAGTCAGACGAGGCGAACATTTGTTGATTCATTCCAATCCTTGGGTGTTAGATGATTAATTCTGGCTCTCTCATCTCCTAGTTCCCAACTCCTAGTTCCCAACTCCTAGTTCCCAACTCCTAGTTCCCAACTCCTAGTTCCCAACTCCTGGTTCCATGCCCCCCACCATAACCTCTTTCCGTGGTCAACCATCTTCTTGATCCGTGGTCCACCATCTCCTATTTTTGTGGTCCACCATCTCCTATTTTTGTGGTCCACCAGCTTCTAGTTCCGTGGTCTACCAGCTCCTATTTTTGTGGTCCACCATCTCCTATTTTTGTGGTCCACCATCTCCTATTTTTGTGGTCCACAATCTCCTATTTTTGTGATCCACCATCTCCTATTTTTGTGGTCCACCATCTCCTATTTTTGTGGTCCACCATCTCCTATTTTTGTGGTCCACCATCTCCTAGTACCGTGGTCCAACATCTCCTATTTTTGTGGTCCACCATCTCCTATTTTTGTGGTCCACCATCTCCTAGTACCGTGGTCCACCATCTCCTAATTTTGTGGTCCACCATCTCCTAGTACCGTGGTCCACCATCTCCTATTTTTGTGGTCCACCATCTCCTATTTTTGTGGTCCACCATCTCCTAGTACCGTGGTCCACCATCTCCTATTTTTGTGGACCACCATTTCCTATTTTTGTGGTCCACCATCTCCTAGTACCGTGGTCCCCCATCTCCTATTTTTGTGGTCCACCAACTCCTATTTTGTGGTCCACCATCTCCTAGTACCGTGGTCCACCATCTCCTATTTTTGTGGTCCACCATCTCCTAGTACCGTGGTCCACCATCTCCTATTTTTGTGGTCCACCATCTCCTAGTACCATGGTCTACCATTTCCTATTTGTGTAGTCCACCATCTCCTATTTTTGTGGTCCACCATCTCCTAGTACCGTGGTCTACCATTTCCTATTTTTGTGGTCCACCATCTCCTATTTTTGTGGTCCACCATCTCCTAGTACTGTGGTCCACCATCTCCTATTTTTGTGGTCCACCATCTCCTAGTACCGTGGTCTACCATTTCCTATTTTTGTAGTCCACCATCTCCTATTTTTGTGGTCCACCATCTCCTAGTACCGTGGTCCACCATCTTCAATTTTGTGGTTCACCATCTCCTAGTATTGTGGTCCACCATCTCCTATTTTTGTGGTCCACCATCTCCTAGTACCGTGGTCCACCATCTCCTATTTTTTGTGGTCCACCATCTGCTAGTACCGTGGTCCACCATCTCCTAGTACCGTGGTCTAACATCTCCTATTTTTGTGGTCCACCATCTCCTATTTTTGTGGTTCACCATATCCTAGTTCCGTGGTCTACCAGCTCATATTTTTGTGGTTCACCATCTCCTATTTTTGTGGTCCACCATCTACTATTTTGTGGTCCACAATCTCCTATTTCCGTGGTCCACCATCTCCTAGTTCCGTGGTCCACCATCTCCTAGTTCAGTGGTCCACCATCTCCTAGTTCCGTGGTCCACCATCTCCTAGTTCAGTGGTCCACCATCTCCTAGTTCAGTGGTCCACCATCTCCCAGTTAAGTGGTCCACCATCTCCTAGATCAGTGGTCCACCATCTCCTAGTTCAGTGGTCCACCATCTACTAGTTCCGTAGTCTACCATCTCCTAGTTCCGTGGTATACCATCTCCTAGTTCCGTGGTCTACCATCTACTAGTTCCGTGGTCTACCATCTCCTAGTTCCGTGGTCCCCTATCTCCTAGTTCAATTGTGTCAAATCCCCTAATTCTAATCTCTGTATTCAATGGGTTCCAATCTTCCAGTTTCATTGTATCCCATTTTTCGAGTTTAATGTTGTCTCATCTCCTTGCTCAGTAAGCTTCTAGTCTAGTTCCCTGCTCCTAGTTCCATAGACTCTCATCTTCTATTTCAATATATTCCCATATACTTTTCCCTTTGACACCAACCTGTTTAGTTCAGTGCCTCCCATTCCCTATTTCTATTTATTCCCATCTCCTAATTCCAAGGGTTCTCATTTACTAATTCCAATTTCTCCCATCTCCTGAGTCCTATTCCTACATATGAGATTTCTTAGTGGACATTCGAAACTTGGTGGTCATTCGTGAATGTTTTCATCATTCCTAACAGTGAGGCAGCTTGGCCTTAAGTCCATCCGTAGCAGGTAAAATACTTGCTCCCACAGTTTATTAGCCCCATTTAAGAGATAAAAGTGTGCAGCCCTCTGTATTCCCACTTTTAGATCCATGGTTTTGATTAATTAGCTGCAAATATTTGGATAATGACCCGTTGGCTCCAAAATCCAGTGAATTTGGTAATCAAATAGGCTTTGAATCAAGTGCACACGCTAAGACAAGGAACTTGCTAATCCATTGCTCTGGCTAATCGAACGGACTTGTCAATCCTAGTAGAGTCGATAATCCATTGCCCTTGCTAATCCTGTTGACTCGCTAATCCAGTTGACTTGCTAATCCAGTGGGCTGGCTAATCTAATGAACTTGCTAATCTAGTAAGACTCGATAATCCCGATCATGTCCCCGATAACGTCCCGTGTCAGGGTACACAACCAACCAAGTCAGTCCCCTGACAAAAATGTCCAGGTTCGTTGTTTGAGGGCCCACGCTATAAAGCCTGGATTAATCCTATAGATTTCCCGCCCATTTGTGGGACACTTCCACTCAAGGCCCTAATGGCAGCCGTGTTGAGGGACAGATATGTTTAATGGCTTTAATGGCGTGTTTTAAAAAAAAAACAACAAAAAACAAGATGACAGACAAAAACACAAAGAGATCGAATGTTGAGGAATAGCAAATGGTGGTTTGATTTCAAGCCAGAAATCAGCCGATGGTTAATGCTTTCAAACTAGTTGTAAAAAGCTTAATGCAGTGGTTCCCAAATTTGTTTGGGAGGTGGGTTGCAGTCAGTGAAAATCAGGTAAGTCAAGATTCGAAAAATATTTTACTCGAATATAGTTTCTTGTGAGATTGTCGATAGTTATCAGGAATCATGTATGGGAGTAATTAAGTAGTGGTTGATTAGCTGGAAACAATAATTTAGAACCATTGACTAAGTCACTGATAATGACTATTTAAAAAGAAGTAAATTAAGTTTTCATTCGATAATTATCGAGATAAAGAGAATCTAAAATATTCGATGGAACCGTTGGTTTGAATCATGTTACATTCATGTGTGCTAGCGGGAGAACTGGACATGACAAAAATGTCCAGTAGCATGGCCACAGTGTGGGAGATTTGGAAAACTGGAAATGACAAAGATGTCCAGTAGCATGGCCAAAATGTGGGAGATTAGGAGAACTGGACATGACACAAATGTCCATTAGCATGGCAAAAATGTGGGAGATTAGGATAACTGGACATGACAAAAATGTCCAGTAGCATGGCCACAGTGTGGTTGTTTTGGAGAACTGGACATGACAAAAATGTCCAGTAGCATGGCCACAGTGTGGGAGACTTGGAGAACTGGACATGACAAAAATGCCCAGTAGCATGGCTACAGTGTGGGAGACTTGGAGAACTGGACATGACAAATATGTCCAGTAGCATTGCCACTTAGTAGATAAATGACCATCAGAGCTTGATGTACCAAGCTACCAGCGAGGTATTCAATTAAACAACCCGTAAAAACAAAGTTTTTTACTATAAATCCTTTATGTATGAGACAGAACTAAAAGTATTGATTATATTCAAAATAATATGCACCGCGTGACAAACATTTACAGACTGAACGTGACTGAACTCTCCTTGCTGTAAAACGGGGAGGGGGGAACTCAAGCGTAACGTGGAGGTGAACAATAGCAGACGTCGACATTACGTTTCAAAGAGATAAACTAAAATTGCATTAATTTTATTACGGTACATTCAATCGATCAGAAATGTGTATACAATGCCATTTTAGTTGAAACAACTCTGTGTGCAAAATGTCCTTTCGACAGCATCAATATTGACGCCTGTTTAAATCAGTGTTTAAGTCACGTCTCTTCTCAGTCCGCTGAAGTTGAAAGATGATTGCTGAAAAATCAATTTGAGACATTCCTATAATATATCATCCCGTAATTCTGGCCACACACACCCTCCTCCTACCCCAAAACCCCCACCCACACANCCCCACTCACCCTCCCCTCCCCCACACACCAGAATGGAGAGATAGCGTGAGACATTAGGCAGTGCAGCATCGTCAAACCGCTACAGACCCCACTCCGGGACACACACTTCCAGGAATGCATTACATTTCCGGTTAAAGCGAAGAAGATGAAGTAAATTTTTTTTTAAAATGTTGTTAAAGGGATATCCCCATGATCTGGGTCATATCAATCACGTGACGCTTTGGGCGCGAAGGCCGTTGAACCAGATATCATAAACACACATGTAATATGTAGATGGGACGCGTGTGTGGACGCACATATATAATAACAAGATGCAGTAAGAAAGCTCATAGAAAGTCGCGCTAAAATCAAGAAAGATGTATAGATATTATGATTTTTAAAAAAACGTAAAAAAAACAAAGTTTTTCACTATAAATCCTTTATATACGAGACAAAACTATAAGGATGTTTATTATTATACGCAGGGCAAAACAATACGAAAATACAAAAATCTAGTTATGTCTCGTAAAACGTGTTTAATATAATGCACACCAATCATGGATATATTTTTAAAAAGTAATTTAAATGTAATGCTCACCTTATTACGCGACATGAAAGGTTGTTGAACAGATTACGCACCACAACACTCTATCTCAAAAAATTAACATGATATAAAGAGATAAATAAAATAATTTTACAATTTAATAACGCACTTACTGTCCATTCAATCGATTTGAAATTTTGATACATTATTTTTATCATTGGCATGAGTCTGCCTGCAAAATTTCATCTCGCTAGCTTACGAGAAAGTGGGTTAAATATCGATCCAAAGTTTTTTCGGCAAGGTTGCACGGTCGGTCAGTCGCCCGCCCGGCTCAGACACCACAAGTTAGTATAAAGGATTTAAAACTAAACGTGTGTTAAAATGTTTTTCCTGAATTAATGACTCAACTTTAAATAATATATCATTTGAAGTGAGATCTTACCAATCAATCTATTTAAATTAAGACATTAAATTTTTGCCCTTATCATTTAATTCAAAGAATCTTATTGACGTTATTTTATTTTATTTCATTTTAAAAATTTAGTTAACGTTTCGGATTGTTTCTTAATTATTTATACCATTTCTGGCCTCTGAACATTGTTCCCTTCAAGCCGCACAGATATCTTGCCGACGCTGGGCAGAAGCTGATAATTACAGCGCAGCAAATTTTGGTATGTATAATATAATAGCTCTTCAGGGGGTGTAAAATTTTGCCCGTAAAGGCATAGTGCGAAAGTGCATAGCCCGGAAAAATAAAATAACAGAGTTTTAAGGAACTTAAAAGACAAGAGCAAGCTCTAAATATTCATAGGGTGACCTGCAGCTACGGGACGCTATGAAAATGGAGGCGTGGCAGTGTTAAACCAAAGTCGAATGGAAATCGCTGTTGGTGCGGGGAGAGCCGGGGGGGACCTGTACGAGACCTGGTTTTGAAACTTTGATATTTAGCTCTTTTGGAGCACTTACAAACGGATGATTTTCTTTCATAACTCTTTCAAAAGGATGATTTTCTTTCATAACTCTTCGACCGTTTGGATATATTATTATTTAAAACTTTCTAACCACACATTAGAACAAATGCATGTTCATGACGACCAGACGGCATGTCCGTTTCCTTCATGTTTCTAGATGATCTTAATAGATATATGAGCAGGTATCAACGGTGTCACGTGGGATAGAATCAAACGGTCCATGGCCTCACTTTGCAAATGACCAGAAAGTCGATATGGTCTCTTGGTAAAGGGAACAAAAAGTGGGTGAGACTGCAATCAGGTTTATAGATAAGGCGATGGATAGCATGCAAACAGGGTCTGGGTGACCTTGACAAGATGTCACAAAAAAGGGTCTGGGTGACCTTGACAAGATGTCACAAAAAGGGTCTGGGTGAGCTTGACAAGACTTCACAAAAAGAGTCTAGGTTAGCTTGACAAGACGTCACAAAAAGGGTCTGCGTGACCTTGACAAGACGTCACAAAAAGGGTCTGCGTGACCTTGACAAGACGTCACAAAAAGGGTCTGCGTGACCTTGACAAGATGTCACAAAAATGGAATGAGTGACCTTGACAATACGTCACAAAAAAGGGATGATTGACCTTGACAAGACGTCACAAAAAGGGTCTTCGTGACCTTGACAAGAAGTCACAAAAAGGGTTTGGGTGACCTTGACGAGACGTCACATAAAGGGTCTGGGTGAGCATGACAAGACGTCACAAAACAGCGAAAGATGAACATGGGATGAATGTTTTGTTTATGCTGACAACCTAAATGCTTTGCCACGCCCACTCAGTCCTTTCCTATATGAGATGTCACTACTCTCTTCCTACTACATGTGTTGCTCTAATAGGCTCTGGATTTCAACGCAGCTTAGTTTTAATTTCTTTACATTCATGTTACTCATTTGTTCCTTGAAGAAGTCTCTTGATGTCCGCTTGATGAGGCTTGACATTACGAGTGTTTCGGAGCTGGGCTCCGACTCCATAAAATCCGGAATCCGTCCATTTTTACAAATCCGGCTCCGGCTTAGGCTCGGAAGAATTTTACTTCATAAATCTGGCTGGCCGGTACAGCCATAAAATATATATATGATTTATACATAGAATGGTTCCGGCCAATTCTATCATTTTTACACTCTGACTCTGACCGAATTTCACTTAATAAATCCGACCAAATCTGGCTCCGGTTGCATTTTCAAAAATTTTAATCTAGTAAACACCTTATTGACAGCTACGTTTCCTTCAAACTGCGCGGTCGCGCAGATATCTGACCGACGCCGCACAGCAGTTTAGAATTACCGCGCAGCACATTTAAAAATATTGTTAAAAAATTGGATGCTATGCAACTTTGCAGACGAGATTTTTTCACTTTGCACATGGACCAAAGAAACTTAGAGGGAACATAGCTTGACCGTAAAATCTTGAGGCGGTTCGTTAGTGTTTGGATCAACTTGGCTCAAAAATAGATGTACGTTAGTATGAGCCACAGCATCCCGTAGACCTAGAACAGCATTTTCAGGTTATCAAAATATCAACGCTGTTATATATCCCATGTGTTTGAATAAGTTCTCACGAAGGGATAAAAGGGCGGAACTGCATAGATAATTTCGAACCAAAACGTTTGATTGCTAAAAACAGAAGACTTTGTCACAGAAGTTCAGACAACATGCCATTAACTTTTTGAAAACTTTAGTCATGATTGTTCGGTAACATTGTGGTAGTCGGTCTAGTCTACAGAGAGGACGAACTTTAAAACAAATCCTCAAGTTCCTAGCAGTCAGACAGAGATTTCGATTCTGCGGCCTGTTTACTGTTAAGGCTTTGGATGCGTAGGCAATTTTTTAAAACCCAAACTTTATGGGGGGTTTTTCGGGACAAAAGTGGCAACACTTAAAGGAAAAAAAACACACAACTAGATGTACATTAATGCATTCCACGAACACTCTCCAAAACTATTTCAATTTTAATAATAAAATAAAAATAATTTGAAATTTTCATATATATTTCCAAGGCACACAGAGCTTGGCCTTACGCCCTTACGAATAATGACAACCAGATAGCATACGCTTTGTACTCGCCGTGTACTTCTCTCGGCCAAACGTCACCACCATCAACTCAGCGCACTAAGCGGCATCCTTTTGAAAAATCCATCTATTTGTGGCATATCTTCTAAATCAAAGTTTATGATCCTCTTTAGTTTAGTAGGTCAGCCGGACCCTCGACGCCCGATGACCCGTGTAGTAAAGTGACAGACGTACTTGCACACACTTCATTAGCCTCGCATCTCTGTTCCAACTCCTCCAGAAACTAATTGTGTTATTCTCTTGCGCCATCATCCTCGTGCCGTCCACACCTACCCCCCACAC
>MUZC01000787.1:139486-159360 GCA_002072015.1 Radix auricularia | reverse complement strand
CCCCCCCCCCCTCCCTTGCCCAACTCCAGCATCCCAAAGAAAATTGCGGACACTAACGAAGTTAACAAACCTTGGTTGTCCAGACCATAGAATTAAATGATGCGCAGGTCCACATCAAAAGAAAAACTTTTGACTGAAATTAGAAGCCTCTCTACGGACGTCACTGAGTTTTTTTATTATTATTTTTTTTTCAAATAAAGAAAGAAGCAACAAAATGCCGGAAATTAATGAATAAAATTCAAAGGATGAAATCTGATCTCTGACAATGGTGGTCATACGAGGCAGCCGTTTGAGTCGATGTAATTAACGGAAGACACCAATGAAGCATCAGATCCTTTTTCCTCGGTTTTTTTGGTTTGTTTCGATTTCAGTCTTGTTGTTAATTAAAGTCGTCTCAGTTTTAGTCCAAACTTTTTAAGTCTCCTCTCCCTTCTCCCAGTTAGTGTCTCCTTTATGGAAACCCTGTCGATTCTCCAAAGTCAGAGTCTTCCGTTATTGTCTCAATTATAGTCTCCCCTTTGTAATGTTTGCTACATTCTCAGAAGTCTCCCCTTTGTAATGTTTGCTACATTCTCAGGAGTCTCCCCTTTGTAATGTTTGCTACATTCTCACACTTGGAGTCTTCCCTTTGTAATGTTTGCTATATTCTCAGGAGTCTCCCCTTTGTAATGTTTGCTACATTCTCACACTTGGAGTCTCCCCTTTGTAATGTTTGCTACATTCTCAGGAGTCTCCCCTTTGTAATGTTTGCTACATTCTCACACTTGGAGTCTTCCCTTTGTAATGTTTGCTATATTCTCAGGAGTCTCCCCTTTGTAATGTTTGCTACATTCTCACACTTGGAGTCTTCCCTTTGTAATGTTTGCTACATTCTCACACTTGTAGTCTCCCCTTTGTAATGTTTGCTACATTCTCACACGTGTAGTCTCCCCTTTGTAATGTTTGCTACATTCTCAGGAGTCTCCCCTTTGTAATGTTTGCTACATTCTCGAACTTGGAGTCTCCCCTTTGTAATGTTTGCTACATTCTCGCACGTGTAGTCTCCCCTTTGTAATGTTTGCAACATTCTTGCACTTGGAGTCTCCCCTTTGTAATGTTTGCTACATTCTCAGGAGTCTCCCCTTTGTAATGTTTGCTACATTCTCAGGAGTCTCCCCTTTGTAATGTTTGCTACATTCTCACACTTGGAGTCTTCCCTTTGTAATGTTTGCTACATTCTCACACGTGTAGTCTCCCCTTTGTAATGTTTGCTACATTCTCGCACGTGTAGTCTCCCCTTTGTAATGTTTGCTACATTCTCACACTTGGAGTCTTCCCTTTGTCATGTTTGCTACATTCTCACACTTGGAGTATTCCCTTTGTAATGTTTGCTACATTCTCACACGTGTAGTCTCCCCTTTGTAATGTTTGCTACATTCTCACACTTGGAGTCTCCCCTTTGTAATATTTGCTACATTCTCACACTTGGAGTCTTCCCTTTGTAATGTTTGCTACATTCTCACACTTGGAGTATTCCCTTTGTAATGTTTGCTACATTCTCACACGTGTAGTCTCCCCTTTGTAATGTTTGCTACATTCTCACACTTGGAGTCCCCCCTTTGTAATATTTGCTACATTCTCACACTTGGAATCTCCCTTTGAAGCCTGTTTTCCAGGTAAGATCTCCCTTGTAGCCTTCTCCCCATTTCACAGGTTCTCCCTTTGAAATCTTCTCCCCATTTTCACAGTTAAGGTCTCCATATAGTCGCATGTCCCATTTCCCGGTTAGAGTAAAGATAGTTTTGAATGTCTTGATACAATTTAATCTAATTTTAAATAAAAGAAATGTAATTGGCAACAATAATTCATAACAACCATCGTTAAGTAGTGTAACAAAAGGGCTTAACCATCGTAGGCTGCGAGTAAGGTGATGAATGTCTCGCCAAGTGAATTCGTAGTATCTATAAATATATGGAAGTGGGCAAATAGAGTTAATGTTTAACTTGGTAAATTAATACGCCCAGTGGCGTAGCTAGAGATTTGTGGGCCCGGAGGATTGGCCTCTTTGAGGGCCACATCATTTTGACCGATGACGTCATATATACTATTTAATGTACACACATCTTTAAAGAAGCTCCTTGCGGGCCCCCTCAAATGGGGGCCAGGGGGATATTCACATTTGGACCCCTCCTACTATCCTCTAGCTACGCCACTGAATACGCCTCTATTTTATCACCACAAAAAAGGTAGTTAGTAGTAAGTAGTAAGTAATGATGAAAGCCAAGGTCAAAATTGACAGCTAATAAGTCATTAAAGTCACAAACAGGTCATGAAGAAAGCGTATACGCCATCTTGATAGCTAGTAAGTGGTAATAAAATGTAATAAATTGTAATTAAACTATAAAAAGTTAAAAAGTATTTTTGTAAGGTAATAAAGTTACAATGGAAGATAGCAAGTGGTATTGTAAGCTAGTAAGACGTAACAAATGTAACAAGTGGTATTGTAAGCTAGTAAGACTTATCATAATTTAACAAGGGGTATTGTAAGCTAGTAAGACTTATCATAATTTAACAAGTGGTATTGTAAGCTAGTAAGACTTATCATAATTTAACAAGGGGTATTGTAAGCTAGTAAGACTTATAATAATTTAACAAGGGGTATTGTAAGCTAGTAAGACTTATAATAATTTAACAAGGGGTATTGTAAGCTAGTAAGACTTATCATAATTTAACAAGGGGTATTGTAAGCTAGTAAGACTTATCATAATTTAACAAGGGGTATTGTAAGCTAGTAAGACATATCATAATTTAACAAGTGGTATTGTAAGCTAATACGATGTAACAAAGGGTGACTTATAAAGTAATAAAAATGAAATAAAAGGTGAGAAGCAATGTTCCCTTTAAGCTGCGCGGCTGCGCAGATATTTTACCGTTGCCGCGCAGCAGTTATGAATTACCGAGCTTCAAATTTTGTCAAATATTGAAAGAAAAATGGTTGCTGTGCAACTTTGCAAACGAGTTTTTTCACTTAGCACACGGGCCAACGAACCATAAAGGGAAATTTGGTAACAAGGTGGCAGTGTAAGGTAATGCAACGTAATAAGGAGAAAACCATAAAATGTGAAATATATTCTTCTAAAGATATAATTCAAAATTCAAAATATATAAGCTGGAAAAATTTTTAAAAATAAATTATATATATATNATATATATTACATCTGGTACTGCTTAAAAAAATTAATCGGGAGAAAATTAATCGATTAATTTCGATAATTATATTTTAACGCATACATAGATACCGTGAAGTTGCGATTCATTATTTCGCGAAATCGGTTAAGTCGTGGTTATTCCAGAGCTCTCAAATTTTGTGACGTAACACAGCAAATTCGTTCTGCTATGTAAGAAATACGGAAGAAAAAACGTTTGTGTTTACGTATTAACGTCTAAATAAATAGTAATAATACAAGGGAAAAGCATATAAGCAAAAAATAATATACATTATTAATAAATTGGGAAAAAAATATTTAAAATAATTTCTTAAATTTTAATCGAATTCTAATCGATGAAATTTTATTTATTCGATTCAACTTTATAACGATCAATCAATTAATTATTCGTTAATTTACGCAGCTCTAATATGTATATAGATATATCTTTATATATAATTCACGTAAACGACAATGTGAAAATGAGCACGACGAATGACACTCACCTGGGTCGAATGATCACTTGTGTTGTTCCTTCACATAATAACATGATTTGAAGTGTAGTGGTTATCACACCCACCTTGCACCCGGAAAGTCCTGGCTTCAATTCCCAGATGGAACAATTTTAAAACAATATTGAATGTTTTTTCTGATGGTAGTAAAGGGCGGGGGCCGGTAAAGACAACCACAGAGCGCATGTGTCCACGTTTACTCGCTTTTTAAAAATATTAACTTCACCGTCGTCTCCTAGTTCGTCTGTCTTTACGGTACGGCGAAAAAACATGAGTCATAAATAGCCAATTTTTTGTCATGCTATCGAGCTGAAATTTTGCACATAGACTCGTGTTACCTAATAATGCGTTGTATTAAAATTTCAGATCGATCGAATGTACCGTAATAAAATTAATGCACTTCGTGTTTATCTCTATTACGTGTATGGTAGTCTGTTGTTGTTGACATTCACGTGTTTGCTGGAGTTCACACCAGCCATGGGTGACCACCCCCACCCACCCCATCCGTCCAATTTTTACACCAAGAGAGTTCAGTCACGTTTAGTCTGTAAATGTTTGAATATAATCAACACTTTTAGTTCCGTTTCATATGTAAGGGATTCATAGTAAAAAAAAATTGTTTTTAATGTTGTTTTTATTTACATTACTGCGTGCTGCTCTTTGTATCCGTTCCCTTACCCCCCCCCCCATTCTTTGCACTATCTGTGGCGAGAAAGATGTGAATATTGTTTGACAAGTTGTCTAGGGGTGTAATATTTAATTTATTCTCTCTCTGCCTACACGCGCATACTTTAGTGATCTCTCACAAAACGATGATCAACAAACAAGATGGTGAAAATGTAACAATAATTTATTATACAATAATTACTATGATCGGAAACTGGTTCCGTTATGGCCTATATTCATCACTAGGCTTAAGCCAATCAATATAATATTTATATGATTAATACTTAAATTTTTAGGATGTACTGCCCCGCTCCGTGAACGGTTGATTCTGCAATTCTGTTCTATGGGCTGCTTCACCTATGGTTCCAGGTGACTTCGGTGATCACGGAAGTGTGAATAACCGGCTTCTACACAGGTGATGTGTAGGCATCAACCAGTGCGGTTGGCTTCTTGTTGGCTGCTTCACCTATGGTTCCAGGTGACTTCGGTGATCACGGTAGTGTGAATAACCGGCTTCTACAACTTTAATGTGTAGGCAACAACCAGTGCGGTTGGCTTCAGCGTTACTTTTAGAGTAAGGCTTGTAATGATGAGTTGTCCTCCTCTGGTTCTGTCGATCGGTGCAGGGGTGAGGTAGGGGTTGGATACAAGTTGCGTGGATAGCGGTGAGTCCAGCTCCTTGTCCAAAGATGTGGGTTGGGGGTCGGATGCAAGTCGCGTGGACAGCGGTGAGTCCAGCTCCTGATCCAGGTATGTCGACACTTTGTTGGGCGGTTGCTGTCTGGAGTTCGGGTTATCTCGCAGTACAGGCGGGTGCCTAGAAACCAGACTGAGATAGAAAGAATATACATGAGGGTAGTTTCTATTCTCGTCTGTCTTGATGCACCCTTTGGGCGGCCGAGCCTTCAGAGCCAGGGGCCAAAAGGTGATCAAATACATTTTCATAAACACATGGTTATTAAATACATACATATATATATATATATAACATGAAGTGGAAATAATATTTCGTTACCATTGTGTAAGTGGATGGTGGAATAAATACAATGATATTATTGGTTACACCAATATAATTCAATCCATCTGCCTGATGGTTATTTAATACATTTTATAATATATTACTGAAATGAAATGATAATTCATTACCATCCTGTGAGTGGATGGTGGAATAAATACAATGATATTGGTTTCACCGATATAATTCGGTCCATCTGCCTGATGGTTATTTAATATATTTTATAACCTAAGACTGAAATGATGATTCATTATCATCTCGTAAGTGGATGGTGAAATAAATATAATAATAGTTATATTAACATTAATAATATTATTGGTTACACCAATACAATTCGATCCATCTATCTGATGGTTGAACCGGGTTTTAAGAGCCTAACGGCTCAACCCAACAGAGAATGTACATTTATTCATCTGATGGTTCGCGTGTTATCATATTTAGTTATGAAAGGAGAAATACAATGTCGCACGCGGCCGCGCATGGCGTAACGGGGTCAACATGTCTCTACAATTTCAATATGACATTGCACGAAGATTAATATTTAAATATCGGCGTGAAATATGTTCACAAATACCAGGGGATTAAGTTAGAGTTTCAACTTACATAGATTCTGGCTAACGGGTAATGGTGCCGGCTTTCTCACATCAAGGATGGCTATAGATTCAGTTCAATGGCTTGATCACTCAGTCGATATAGCTCACTGTGATCACTTGGGCGGATAAAGAAAGAATCATGCCGGTGCATCAATTTTATATATATGTGGATAGCCTCGCTTTCGGGCAACCTTGTAGTTCACTGCATATTTAATTGGTTACCTTTGATCCGTCAAGTGTTTCTTGAGTGGCTCCCCTTTTGTTTTGTTGCTGTTCTCGTGCAAATAATATTGGGCTCATAAATTTCGCCACACTATCTATGATGAGCAAGTCTGTGGCGTATGCAACGCTGCGGGTCATCTTAAATTTAATATTTATTTAATGTCAGCTTACCATTTATCACTTATGTCAATTCGAAGAAAATTATCAGTTTCTCATGAAAATTATCACTTATGGAAAATTTAGAATGCTACAAATTATTTTTTTTAAATTATTTTTTCTTAAACTTTGGAAGATTTCTTAAATTTAAAATTGTCAATTGATCAACTTTAAGATAAGAGAAAAGGAGGAAACACAGTACAAAGGGTCTTTGTCATTTATTGGCAATTACAATAATTCTCTCTCTCTCTCTCTCATACACAAACCAAACACATATACGCTCACACACTCATTCACACACTTTCTCACTGTCTTGGCGCACAGGATGTCAAGAAAGCGTTTGTCGGCCTCACGTGAAATCCCTCGTGCAATGAAAGGTCAACAGGTTGTTGAGCAGATTTCTTCAAGTCCTGGTCCGTCGTTCTCGGGGTTAATTTGGCGTCTCCATAAGCCAAGCATTTCACGGTGAGGCAAGTTGCTTTATGTGCGGTGTTTTGTTCTGGTTGTGGAGGGGTTAAAACGTTGATGTGTGGTTTCTGGTCTGGTGGTGGAGGGGTTAAAACGTTAATATGTGGTGTTCTGGTCTAGTGGTGTAGGGGTTAAAACATTGATTTGTGGTGTGTTGGTCTGGTGGTGGAGGGTTAAAATGTTGATGTGTGGTGTTCTGGTCTGGTGGTGAAGGGGTTAAAACATTGATATGTGGTGTTCTGGTCTGGTGGTGGAGGGGTTAAAACATTGATTGGTGGTGGAGGGGTTAAAACATTGATGTGTGGTGTTTTGGTCTGGTGATGGAGGGGTTAAAACATTGATTGGTGGTGGAGGGGTTAAAATATTGAGGAAAATACAAAATATTGCGAACTGTCATGGTTATATAGTGTAACGAATGCTCCACTGTCTGTTGCGGTTTATCCAGGTGGCCCATCACGAATGGTACTGTGGCCGACCACAATAGGTACTGTGGCCCACAACGACAGGTACAGTGACCCACCTCCTTAAGTAATTTTGCTTGGCCCCTTCATCTGAAATAAGTATGTTTGTTTAGGCAATAGAGCATGTTTTCACTATAAGTAATAGCATTGATAAAATAATACAAAATTGATTGTGTACGGCATTTTGGCGCATAAAGAACTCTCTTTTACTCATGCAGATAAAAGGAAACAAACATTAAACCAATCAATCGATCAGTGATCAATAAATCGATCTATTTTTTTTTGTCTCCAGTTTTTGGTAACTCAAATGAGTACGGAATATTGGACCATCAACTCAAACTCCTACAGCCTACACCACAGCAGTCGGAATTGTAGCTTAGCCTTTGACAACAGCTGTGCACTTGTTGACTTCGAGGCCCATGCTGGACATAGCCTGGGAGATTTAGTGTGGCGAGATCTTCGGTCAGACAATGATGTGTGACACTTTTCAGCAGATGGAGCAGGTTGCCAAGGGACTAGCCAAAGCTTTGGGAGAATAATCTCGAGCTTCCCATGACATGAGATTAACTCCATACTGAGGGGTAAAGACAAATAGAAAGCTGTTGAGTAAATTAGTAGAATGAAATTATCGATTTTTTTATATCAAGCCATGCCGAGCCTCGATGTGACGCGCCGATGTCCAGCCGACTGCCCAAGTCAGTTCCTGGCCTCTGCAAGGTAGAGACACGATGTCCAGTATGGTTAAGCCCATTGGACGCGGCTCACCTGTCTTTCAATAAGCCAGGTCATAAGAATCCAGTGTCTAAAAAGGAATGGGGCGGATTCATTTCGTTTTGAGTACAGTGGGGGTGCAACACTAATATTTTTGGACTTGGTTTTACACTTCTATTTATACGTTACTATGAATTTCCGATTCTAATCTGAGGATAAACATGGCTTAAGATTTCAAGTCAAAGCTTAAGGGGACACAACAACCATACGACTTCATTCGCTTGTGTATTCAGTGCGGACTCCACAACAAATGTTACGTAACAATGTTGACCTCTGAACTGTCCCAAACCAGACAAATCAAAGTCACGCCTTAAGCGCTAATGGCAGTTGGCTACTGTCAGGCTAAGATTCGTGTAGCTGGGCTGGGTGGGGGGGGGGGGAGTAATGTGGTGGATGGATTTGGGGGTGGTAAAGTAGGACAATATTTCCAATGACCAACGTTGACCGGAAGTAGTTCAGCCGCTTTCGTACCCTGAGATTCCAGGAAGCCGCTCTGAGGGGGGAGGGGGAGAGTAAACCTAACATTAACACGTCTTCCGAGATTAGAGGGTATCACGGGTTGGTTTGGGGGGGGGGGTGACAAAAGCAGTGCAAGGGAGAAAATGAAAAGGGAACTAAAGCCGTGCACAGGAGAGTGCCTTTAAAACCCAAGTATCCAACAAAGATTCTACCGTTCTGTTCACAAACAGAATATGTCAGAGGTAGATGTAGTTTGACGTCTTGGAAGACTCGCGAATCGACCCCAACAACAACAAATAAATCAGCTATAAAACGTACTTGTATAATACTTATATCAGCTTATCCTTACACGCTAGAAGGGATGGAAAAAAACATGTATCACTGTTGTACCAACATTTATTTGTAGTCCAATCGAGATGTAAGTTTGAATATGAGTAGTGATTTTAATGAATTACAATAGAAATCATGAGGGGTTTTTTTTTACTTCTCGCGCACACATAGAAACTCGCGATACTTCCGTCGTCCAACGTTCCACATGCATACACAATCTAAAGGGGTTCGGAAGAGCTTCACCGTAGAAATTGAAATAAAACACAGCATGAAACAATAATAACAATATCGGTAAGAAAGTAATGCAACGAGTCAGAGAAAAAGTTGTCATAATAGTTAATGTATTCTTGTGCTGGAAGCCAATGAGATAAATGGAGAAGTATTTTGAGTAATATTGTTACATTATCCTTTGTTTTTAAAGTAGCATTGTGGGATATATTTGAAATTTGATTAGTTTTTCGAAGCATTGATTCAAATGGACTTGAAAGAAAAGGAGCTCAATGAGTAATGTTCTTTTTTTTTAGATTGAATTTTAGCGGAACAATGTTTTGAAGCTTATATTTAGTCGAATTACTATGTTCTCAAAATTTTTAGCATAAGAATATTACGAAACCGTTTTCCCTTTTCAAGACGAAGAAGCTGTTTAAACTAACGAAGAATTAACAAATAGCTGATAAGATACATCATTCTCAATGTACCTACATGATAAGATACATCATTCTCAATGCACCTACATGATAAGATACATCATTCTCAATGTACCTACATGATAAGATACATCATTCTCAATGCACCTACATGATAAGATACATCATTCTCAATGTACCTACATGATAAGATACATCATTCTCAATGTACCTACATGATAAGATACATCATTCTCAGTGTACCTACATGATAAGATACATCATTCTCAATGTACCTACATGATAAGATACATCATTCTCGGTGTACCTACATGATAAGATACATCATTCTCAATGTACCTACATGATAAGATACATCATTCTCAATGTACCTACATGATAAGATACATCATTCGCAGTGTACCTACATGATAAGATACATCATTCTCAATGTACCTACATGATAAGATACATCATTCTCAATGTACCTACATGATAAGATACACATTCTCAATGTACCTACATGATAAGATACATCATTCTCAATGTACCTACATGATAAGATACATCAGTCTCAATGTACCTACATGATAAGATACATCATTCTCAATGTACCTACATTTACATATTGCCTCGTATCTTTAATTACAATTTTAATCAAATTTGTCTTTTAAAAAAAAGGTATTCATGGCCCAAGAATATAGATCAAAATTAATTAATATTATGAAAAAGCTTATAGACTAGTAAGAACCAGAAAGAACAAGATAAAAGACGATGGCTTAAGTTGCACTAACTGTGAGGAGGTGAGTGACAGAAGTGAGGAGAGGTGAAAGCCGGATGACAGATGTGTCAAACAGATGACATATGATACAACAATACCAATTAAAGTCTTGTTACAATTTCAGATCAATGATCAATGATATCCGGCTAACAATCAAATTAAACTTATTGCATGCATTGCGTAAGGATACAATGTGATCTAGGTTCCGACATCCCACATCCGCTATCTTAGTTGTACCTTGATTATTTCATTATCTTTCTGGGAACAAATGATGAGAGAGATGAATACAAAGTAAGAAAGGAGGCTGAGAGAGATGAATACAAAGTAAGAAAGAAGACTCTGAGAGAGATGAATACAAAGTAAGAAAGAAGACTGAGAGAGAAAATAAGACATTAACAAAAAAAATTTCTTAGAGTTTCTTTCGGTGTATTTGTTCATATAATTTTTTAAGATTGATGTTAAATTTATAATGTTCCGTTATGTATTAAATCAAATATATCTCTCTGTCTCTCTTGTC
Organism: Radix auricularia; assembly: GCA_002072015.1. Lineage (NCBI taxonomy): Eukaryota > Metazoa > Mollusca > Gastropoda > Lymnaeidae > Radix > Radix auricularia. The sequence goes on along the minus strand of MUZC01000787.1, from coordinate 148,598 downwards.
TTCTTTTTTTTCTCTCTCTTCCTCTCTCCCCTTCTCTTTCTCTCTCTCTCTCTCTCTCTCTCTCTCTCGTTTCCTCACTTTCTCTTTCTGTCTCCCTCTCTTTCTTTCTTCTCTCTCTCTCTCTCTCTCTCTCTCTCAGTCTCTCAACTTATCTAGATCTCGGCACAACATTTCTTTCTCCATTAGCTCCCACTCGGTGCCACCTCTTAACAACTCTCCCACTCGGTACCACCTTTACCAGCTCTCCCACTCGGTGCCACCCCTGACCAGCTCTCCCAGTCGGTACCACCTCTGACCATCTCCCCTACTCGGTGCCACCTCTGACTAACTCTCCCTCTTGGTGCCACGTCTGACCAACTCTCCCACTCGGTGCCACCCCTGACCAGCTCTCCCAGTCGGTACCACCTCTGACCATCTCCCCTACTCGGTGCCACCTCTGACTAACTCTCCCTCTTGGTGCCACGTCTGACCAACTCTCCCACTTGCACCACCTCTGACCATATCCCCTACTCGGTGCCACCTCTGACCAACTCTCTCATTCGTCAGTATCCACCACATCGGTCATTCCTATTTGCGGCTAATCTGACAAATTTGAAATACCCAAGTGGACCAGTGACACGGGAAGTAATGTGAAGCTCACATCTTGATTGAGATGGATGCTTCAAGCCAACTGATGGCTTATCAAAATTTAAAAAAAATTTTTTTTAAAGATGCTGTCTTGCGACCAAAATAAATAAATGAATAAAAACCAACAGAAAGAGGATCCTTGTTTAGCAAAACATGTCATCCGTCATGATCAGGACTGACGGTTTTTGGGGTGGGGAGTGGTGGGTGGAGGCAGGGCATATAAAGTTTAAAGATTACTTGACTTGAAACTATAAGCGGTTCAGAGATTATGACATCAGATACCTGGGTTTGGTACAGAGATTATGATATTAGATACGTGTTCTTGGTACAGAAAATTATTTTGTTATAACGTGTGTGTTCAGGTTCACGGATTATGCTATTTGATATGTGCGTTTGCTCCAAGCATAATTCAATAGTGTAATATCACGTTTTTTGTTTGCTGTATTGAGGCTCTGAGATTTGTACAGTTGTGGGTTTTTTTTTTTATTATTATTTTTTGTTTGTTTGTTTGTTTTTTAATTTGTGTTTTTCATGGAGTATCATATTAGATCCTATCTAAGGTATACATATTGAATTATTGGTCAAGCGTGTGTTGTTTATAACGTCTTGGATTTTTTTAGTTCCTTAACATGTGATTATATTTTTTCCTGTACTTTATAAAAACGATCAATACTTAACATATAAGTTTAAAAAAATCACAACCTGAGTTATTTTATTATTTTAATAAACGGCAATACAGTATTAAATAAAAACACTACTATATTTCTTCCATTTAGAAATCATTTTTCGGGAATCAAAAACTTTCTGATGAAAACGTTAGTCAAGATACCAGAGAGCAAGCAGCCATTTTACGGGGCTTTATGATAAACACTTTTAATGAAGACCTTTAACTACACACGGGCCAAAACCAGATTTTCTCTCACGTTTTTAAGTGTAGCTGACATACTAAGACTTTCGCCTTGTTAACATAAGGATGGCTTTATATTCCAATCTAAGGCTTAGTTTTAGCGATTGGCGCCACAGTTTTCTGCAAGGCTGCTTTGTTTTTTGTTTGTTTGTTTGTTTGATTTTGTTTCGTTTGTTTGTTGTTGTTTTTTGTTGTTTTTTTGTTCTTTTTTTTTGTCTCCAGAATGCCTCAGTTTTCTCTCAGTATGTAGCAGCTTCCTCTTAGAGCGTTTCATTTTCATCCAATGGTACCGCAGTTTTCTCCAGTGGGCCGCCGTTTTCTCCAATCGTGCAGCATTTTTTACATTGGGCCGCAAATTTATTCAGTATGTCACAGTTTTCTTCAGTATGTCACAGTTTTCTTCAGTATGCCACAGTTTTCTTCAGTATGTCACAGTTTACTTCAGTATGTCACAGTTTTCTTCAGTATGCCACAGTTTTCTTCAGTATGTCACAGTTTTCTTCAGTATGTCACAGTTTTCTTCAGTATGTCACAGTTTTCTTCAGTATGTCACAGTTTTCTTCAGTATGTCACAGTTTTCTTCAGTATGTCACAGTTTTCTTCAGTATGTCACAGTTTTCTTCAGTATGTCACAGTTTTCTTCAGTATGTCACAGTTTTCTTCAGTATGTCACAGTTTTCTTCAGTATGTCACAGTTTACTTCAGTATGTCACAGTTTTCTTCAGTATGTCGCAGTTTTCTTCAGTATGTCACAGTTTTCTTCAGTATGTCACAGTTTTCTTCAGTATGTCACAGTTTTCTTCAGTATGTCACAGTTTTCTTCAGTATGTCAGTTTTCTTCAGTATGTCACAGTTTTCTTCAGTATGTCGCAGTTTTCTTCAGTATGTCGCAGTTTTCTTCAGTATGTCACAGTTTTCTTCAGTATGTCGCAGTTTTCTTCAATCGTACCGCATTTTTCTCCAGTGGGACACAGTTTTCTCCAGTGGGACACAGTTTTCACCAGTGGGACACAGTTTTCACCAGTGGGACACAGTTTTCTCCAGTGGGACACAGTTTTCACCAGTGGGACACAGTTTTCTCCAGTGGGACACAGTTTTCTCCAGTGGGACACAGTTTTCTCCAGTGGGACACAGTTTTCTCCAGTGGGACACAGTTTTCTTCAGTGGGACACAGTTTTCACCAGTGGGACACAGTTTTCACCAGTGGGACACAGTTTTCACCAGTGGGACACAGTTTCACCAGTGGGACACAGTTTTCACCAGTGGGGCACAGTTTTCACCAGTGGGACACAGTTTTCCCTCCGGGCGCCGAAGTTTTACTCATCTACAGGGGCGGCGACGATTCCTCCAAGCGGACCGCAGCTTTCTCCGAGAAAATCTTTTTTGTTGTTGTTGTTGTTGTGTTATTTTATTTATTTATTTATTTTTTAAAAATTTTATTTTATTCTAACGTAGAACTCTGTATGCCAAAAAAACAAACAAACAATGCCGATTTGAATATGTAATGTGGAACTCGATTCAAATGTATACTTCTGAATTCGGGCCAAAACATGGCTCACCCTGAAACACCTGTTGATCAGTTACACCTTTTGTCCGCACCTGTTGCCGTGTTTATCTTTCGAAAAAATCTGCTGGCCACCGTCGTCCGCGGTCATCTGTAAAATAACCTGATAATTAGATATATCTTCCCGCCCAACCTCGTTCATTCTGGCCGTTGTCTATCGTCAACAACAATGATAACATGATAGATGCATGCGCACCCCCCATCCCCACGCACCCACACCCTATCGGCCATCTCTGTCTTATGTCGTCTGTCTGTCGCCAACGGCAGCAACTCCATCTGCCGCAGCTCAGGGTTACCCATCATGTCGCCTACTCGAAGCCTATTTCAGTCTACAGTTGATTATGCCGTCCGTCTTTCCCGCACCTTCCCCTCCCCCTCTGGATGTGTGTCACATCAGGTGGCATCGATTGCCTGGCACGAGCGGCGACCGTGCCAACACTCTGAATAACGGACACATAGACATAAACAAAACGTTGGTATTTGTCATGTAATATCATCAAATGTCACACAAGTTGGTGTATGTTGAGACATTCAATACGGTAGAAACTACACAAAAACTAAACACATATTTTTTAAAATTATAAATGCGGCTTATTAAATGTCCCAAGAGCCAGCTCTATTTTATTTTGAATTGATAAATCTTATAATTTAGTTATTTAAAAAAAAGATTATAAATTGTACAGCAGACAAAAAGGTAAAAATAACCTTAGGTCCAAATGGGTGACAGATGCGCTAGTAACACCGTTTAGAGACCGGGTTAGTGGAGGGCTGCAGATGCTGTAAGCTATAGGCTGTAAGCTGTAGACTGCAAGCTGTAGGCTGTAAGCTGTAACTGTAAGGCTGTAAGTTGTAGTCTGTTAGCTGTAGGCTGATTGCGATTGTCGTCTACCGATCTCTTCTGTTCAGTTTTGTATGTCGGTGTTATCTTATCTTAGATATACAGACGCTCCTTCTATGCAGAAGATAATTGCGTCCACAGACCATGAGAGATGATCTGTTGGCAAGTGATGCAGCGGTCACAGGCCACGGCTATAGGGTTTCCACGCATTACCCCAGCCGCCTAACTATTGTCTAGTTAGGTACCCATTCGGAGCTGGGTGACTCGGGGACTCCTCAGGCCCCGAGAACAAATCCTCAGCTTCGTGTGGATTCGAACTCGTGACCATCGGTATGACAGTCGAGAGCGCTACCTCTCGACCACCACGTCCCACGTGTTAATTTTGTATGATAGCCCGGTATTCTGACTGTGGAATTTTTTTTTACTTTGAAATTCGTCCTTTGCTAGTTGCCTGTGAATGCTATCTGTTGATTTTGTCTGTCAGCCAGCATCAGCGAAACATAATACGCCTCACTCTTATTGAATGTGTTTACTGCTATGTAACTTGATTGTTTAAAGCAGGGGTCTCCAAGCTTTTCTGCCGGAGGGCCACATTAACTGTCAAGTAGCAGTTTGGGGACCGGCACCTAACCCCCAACTACTCAGTTTTTTGTGGTAAGCTACAGCTAAATTAGTATCTTTTTAAAAAAAAAAAAAGATTAAAATGTCTTCAGGGGCCGGATGAGAGGGCCTCGTGGGCCGAATCTGGACCGTGGGCCGTAGTTTTGAGACCCCTGGTGTTATGCACATAAAATAAAAAAAGCCAAACGCAAACAAACAAACAAAATCCACACGTTGAGACCACAGAGAAGACAAAACAGTCACCTGCAACTCAATACAAGGCTCCGTAGGGACAACCCATTAAGTAAGTCAAACTAATTTAGACCATTTTCACCTCCCCTACCCCAGTCACAAACTGCCACACTTTCTTACACCCCCTCCCCCACCCAAACCCCCCACCACACCCTAGAGCGTGACGTACTTTATGGAGGTTCTTCACAATATTTAATAATAAATAATAACCCCTATTCAGACCATGACGGCCAATTGGGAAACATTTAAACGGAGTAAATTGAAAACAACATTGTTGATATCAACACAAAGGCCGATAATTTTCTTCCACGCTCCGCTCACACAGGGCCGACAACTTTTGTTTCGATTTAACCTAATCAAATTAAAGCCAACATTGAAAAAAAACGTAATTTTTCTTTCCTTTAATATTGCATGAGAACAATAACAAACCCACATTCCTCCGTTGTCCATTTTGATAGCATCCCAACCTGATCTTGTTCACCTTGAACCTTCGGCCGTGCCATGTTTTATTTGATGGGACATAAATATGTAAATAGGGGCCGTCCATAAAGTACGTCACGTTATTTTTGACAATTTTACAGCCCTCTCCTCCCAGTCACAAACTGTTATAAATCTCGGACACACTCTCTCTCTCTCTCTCCCCACTCCCCCTCCCAAACTACATCACACTTTTGTACAAAAAAATATTTTTTTATTTACAAAATAATTAAAATTTAACATAAAACACCGTGAACTCACACATGGCCGCACACCCCCCTGTCACAAACTGTCATACTTTCTTACACCCCCCCTCTCTGGAGCGTGACGTAGCCTACTTTATGGAGGGTGCCACAAAGGTGCTTTCTGGGTCAATTGTTGGCTGACTAGTAACAGTCATTAAAATATATATAAATATATAAAACCTATTTAACTGCCGCGCACATTCAATTCTTGTCATGTCAGAAATACACTGTGATGTTATTATCAAATTCTTCACAATTTTTACTATTATTGAATGTGTCTTTTAAAAACTAAATTCAAAGTCCTTTTTTTTTTATCAGGGTTGTTTTTCTTTTCTTCTAAAACTAACTTTATATTTACTTGCTTTTCGTGGATGCTTAGTTGTGTTGGGCGTTTAGTGCCTGTTGACCTTTGTGTTCGGTTTCCGTTATTACATTCGCTTGAATGAATCTTCCTCCGACATGCTCTAATGGCCGCGGTTGACATTGTCTTGTTTCTTAAATGGAACATGTGGGCGAAAAGTATTAGAGCAACTAGTAAAATAGATTGCCTTGTTACATTTTTAAAACTATTTTAAGTTATATTTTTTACTAAAATTTATAACGTATTTCTTTGTCGAAGTTTTAAGATTAAAATATGTGTATTCTTCTCCTTCAAAAATTCATATCCTATCTCATACTGAAAAATATTTTGATGTGTTCCATGAAAGCGAATAAAAACTGTTTCATTCTTGCTAAGTGAGATGTTCCACACAGTTTGATGTTCTCCAGTATTCCAGTACTCAGACCGGTCAACGTCATATTTCATGGCTTATTGTTACGTTTTTTTAAAAGTCTTCGCTCAACAATATTTACACAATATATGTATATGTTTATGTGTGAGTCTGTTTGAATATGTTTGTGTGTGGGTGAGTGGGTGTGTGTGTATGTGTGTGCGTGTGTGTGGGGGGAGTGGGTGGGTGTTTGTGTGTATACACATAATATATTTATATCCGATCTAAACCAATGGACTTATACCAAATCGGACTTATACCAAAATGGACGTATACCTAATTGGACGTATAGATAATTGGACGCATACCAAAATGGACGTATACCTAATTAGACGTATATCAAACGTATTTTTTTCCATAAGAAATAGCGGGAAAATGATGAAACCATTCCCATGAAAAAAAAGTAAAAATATTTACATATTAGATCAAAACATTTATTGACATATTTGTATTAAAAATAATTTAAACACTGCTAAATAAAAAGAACTTTAAAGAATTTTTTTATGTTTCCTTGTTATCCAGATCAAAATCTATTTTTCAACATCCTCTAATGTCCCTGAACTTTGTTTTGTCATTGATCCCTCCACCCCCCTCTGCCTAATTTGCCTATCTAATAAAGCCTTTGTTTTCACAATCATCCAAATCGTCGATCTCCGCATCTTTATATATAATTCACGTAAACGACCGTGTGAGAAGGAGCATGTCGACTCATAGAACTGAAAATCCTACATGTGGAAGAAAATCAGCAGTCCCGAGCCTGCGCTCTTCATGGGGCTTCCCGGAAAACCCCCTCAGCCCTCTGGCCCCCTAAGGGACGTAAAGACTGAGAAGCCCCCCCCCCCCCCGGAGCGGTCACTGCTACAAGCGGCCGCCTGGGCGTCCAGGGCACTGGGCCGAAAACGCCTCCCACTAAAGTTTGCCTCCCGAGGGAGGTGTGGAATTTCCCTACTGTGACTCGCTATCAACATAGTATCACTTTGGCGCCACCACGGCAAAGCTTACGAGTCTTTATAGTTTAGATCGCCAAAAAGCGTGGGGACTCATAGAACTAGAAGTATTGATAACATTAAAAACAAACATTTACAGACTGAAAGTGACTTAACTCCCAAATACTCTAAAATGGGGATGGGTGGGGGTGTGGGTGTGGTCACCGATCGTCTGAGTGAACTCAGCAAACTTGTGGATGTAAACAACAACAAACGGCTATTATACATTTATGTAGAAATAAACTAAAAGTACATTAATTTAATTACGGTACATTCGATCGAACTTAAATTTTGATACAATACATTGTTAGGTGGCATAAGTCTATGTGCGAAATTTTAACTCGATAGGTTGACTGAAAGTGGGTCATTTTTTACTTTTCTTTTTCAACCAGACCAACGAAGAGATGACGGTGAAGTTAATATATGGGATTTATTTAAACTACCGCAAAAACAAATCCTTTATATATGAGACAGAACTAAAAGTATTGATAACATTAAAAACAAACATTTACAGACTGAAAGTGACTAACTCCCAAATGCTCTAAAATGGGGACGGGTGGGGGTGTGGGTGTGGTCACCGATCGTCTAAGTGAACTCAGCAAACTCGTGGATGTAAACAACAGACGGGTATTATACATTTATGTAGAAATGAACTAAAAATGCATTAATTTAATTACGGTTCCAATAGATCGATTTGAAATTTTGAAACAATGCATTCTTACGTGACATGAGCCTATGTGCAAAATTTCATCTCGATAACATTACGGGAAATGGGTCGTTTTTTACTTTAATTTTTCCGTCGGTCCTGTCCGTGACGCTGCTAATTTTAGAAAGCGGCGCACTTAAAATAATTATTTTCGAAAGTCCGCATAAAATTTGTTAAATTTGGAAATAAATGAATTTTTAAAAAATTAATTTAAAAAAAAATTTAATACATTTTTTTTCTGATGAACATTTTTCAAAATAAATAGATTGCAGCTGAAATATATTTATTTTGAAAACTTCCATTATTTTTGACGGGTGATACCCTAGTTACATCAAATAAACTATGGCCCCTTTTTACTTCGTTTCCTTAAAATATTAATTACAGCTTAAATAATGACACCACATCCAAATATTTTATGGCGAGAAATACGCTCTGTTAACATCGAAACCAACAATAAAAAAAAAATATTTTACGTTTATATTTTTTTTTTAAATCGGGAGTTACCTCGCCTAGAGTCACGGATGGGGCGGAACGTGACGGAAGGACGGAAAATACATTGCAAATTATTTGCTATGTATGTCCCGTCCATCTGTCCGTTCGTAACGCATCTAATTTAAAAGGCAACACATCGCTTAAAAGATAAGGATAAAAAACACAAATTACTGCACCAAAAATAATCTTTTTCGAACGTCCGCATAAATTTTTTTAGTATGGAAATAAATGAATGCCATAAGTATAAATTTAAAAAAAAAATGAAAGTTCTTTATTACATTATTTTTAGCGCATTTTCGAGAAGTCGAATGCGCTATTGCACCCGTTTTGTCCGTCCGTGCGTCCGTCTGTCATCACCCTAGATCTCAGCATCCATAAGTCCAAGACCCATGATGTATATATGTTTTTTGTATGTCCTGACCTGCCATTTGTGCATCAACACTCAGTTACTCGATCCGTTAAAAAAACCCGTTAAAACTACCAAATCATGTTAAGCCTGGTCCCTTTTGGAACTCAGGACGTGTTAGCGCATTTTCGTATTATGTATCAGTACTTATGTTAGATATCAGCATTATGTAGTTATCAGTAATTGTGTTTAGATTTTAGACATATTTTTTATGAATTTTCTTGTGTAATGAATATACCTGA
>MUZC01000787.1:123494-135474 GCA_002072015.1 Radix auricularia | reverse complement strand
TTTAATAGTCTGTCTTACACAGCCATTTAATAGTATGTCTTACACAGCCATTTAAAATGTTGGTGTTTTTCTTCCAAACATCTACTGTCATGTCCTGTTCCGCTTTCATATAACCGTTGGCGTCATTTAAAAATTTGACCGTGACAAGTCATTAGTTCGTACAGTCATCGTTAATATTAACTTTCACGTCTTTGAATGCTACGTCGTACATGAACACTAACGCCTTTACTCCCAGAGAGTAACAGTCTGTGCTTGTTATAGGGCGTGGGCTCATAATTGGATCATTACCATCTGTGATTGTAAAGGGCGATGTTTCATAGCTGCATCATTACCATCTGTGATTGTAAAGTGCGATGTGTCATAGCTACATCATTACCATCTGTGATTGTAAAGGGCGATGTTTCATAGCTACATCATTACCATCTGTGTTTGTAAAGGGCGATGTTTCATAGCTACATCATTACCATCTGTGATTGTAAAGGGCGATGTTTCATAGCTACATCATTACCGTCTGTGATTGTAAAGGGCGATGTTTCCTAGCTACATCATTACCATCTGTGATTGTAAAGGGCGATGTTTCATAGCTACAACATTACCATCCGTGATTGTAAAGGGCGATGTTTCGTAACTCCATCATTACCATATGTGTTGCTGTAAAGGGCGAGGTTTCATAACTCCATCATTACCATCTGTGATTGTAAAGGGCGATGTTTCATAGCTACAACATTACCATCTGTAATTGTAAAGGGTGAGGTTTCATAATTAAATCAATACACTGTGTTGTTGTTAAAGGGCAAGGTTTCATAACTACATCAATACCTTTAATTTTTGTAAAGGGCAAGATTTCATTACTACATCAATACATTTTGTTGTTGTAAAGGGGACATGGCATAATTACATTATTACCATCTGTGTTGCTGTAAAGGGCGAGGTTTCATAGCTCCATCACTACCATCTGTTTATTGTAAAGAGACGGTAACGCTTCGTCCACTTGCACCCCACACTTGTCGCTAACGATGGAGGAAGCCACCTCTGTGCAGCCCCCGTCTGCGCCCCCGGGGTATCAGTAGCACCCCCTCCCCAAATGAAAAAATAATTATCGTTAAACTAAAAGTATATGAAATCCTTGTTCATGGATAAGGCTGCTTTTCTCTGCGGGATGAAAGAATTTGTTTTAAGAGATTTTTTTTTTAAGTTAAAAGCTAACATCGTTTATTTGGGAAAAGTGTGTTTTGTACTATTCAATATTCATGCATCCTGTGACTTGTCTTTTAAGTTTAATATTTTTATTTGGCTACCTCTAAGGTTCGTTGGCGCGTGTGCAAAGTAAAAAAACAAAAAAAACAAACAAACATCCATCTATTGTGAGCAATATTTTTTTTTTAATTTAATTTGCTGCTCGGTATATTTACACTTTATTACTATTTCAGTTCTTTTTTTTTCTTCTTTAAATCATGTGAATTTGTTGTCATATAAAGGATGAAGTATTGTCAGAAAGTCCATGTTTACTTCTTGCTTGATTCCGCAGTGAAAACAGCTCCAACACTTTGCTCTAGGTCTCTAGGTCATATCCAAGTATGTCTCACGTTAGCTTTCACGTATTTGTAAAAAGTCCGTGTTTAATCTTGTCGGTAGTTTGCACCATTCTGGAATCTTCCCGTCTTTCCGTCCCCCACTCCAAAACCATTTTTTAGAAAAAGATAAACAACAAATATGCAGTAGAGTATAAAAAAATATAGCTCTCCATAGAAACGGGGCGCCCTTTGGAGAAGCAACCGGGGCAAATCCCATTTCATACGTCACTATTATAGCCAGCGCGTTGTTTACCCCATCAAGTCTTGTTGGTGAATGAACAGTAAATGAAATTGAAGGAAAGTATTATAAAAAAAATCATGTTAAGCCTGGTCCCTTTTGGAACTCAGGACGTGTTAGCGCATTTTCGTATTATGTATCAGTACTTATGTTAGATATCAGCATTATGTAGTTATCAGTAATTGTGTTTAGATTTTAGACATATTTTTATGAATTTTCTTTTGTAATGAATATACCTGACATTTTTTAAATTTAAAAGTCATTTCTTTACATTTTAAAAAATTTATTTTCTCTTTAATCTAACTACAAGTCACCACAAATGATGACGTAAAACTCTCTAAACTTTTACACATATTCTAATGACGTCAAAAAAAAAAAAAAAAAAACTAATTCTTTTACACGCCTTCGCACCACTCTTGAATGCTTGAAAAATGATGTATTCGACTTCCGGCAATGGCGGCCGTTCCCTGCTTCAGTGTTACCTCTCGATTCGCAAAGTTTTTTGGTAGTTTTAACGGGGTTTTTTAACGGATCGAGTAACTGAGTGTTGATGCACAAATGGCAGGTCAGGACATACAAAAAACATATATACATCATGGGTCTAGGACTTATGGATGCTGTGATCAAAGGTGATGACAGACGGACAAAACGGGTGCAATAGCGCATTCGACTTCTCGAAAATGCGCTAAAAATTAATGAACGGGAAAAAAAAGAACATTTCAATTTTAATTTTTAGAAATCAAGAAGGAAGTATATTAAACAATTATAAATGTATATAATAATAATGTATCTATCAGGGGAGGGAGGTGACGTACCCAATGTTTAGATAAATTGAAACATAAAGGTAAATACCTCATTAAAAAAATCAACCATTTTGAAATAGTAATGTTAATTACAGAATCAAAAATAATTCATTAGAAGAAACAAAATTCAGCTAAACAAAATGTATATTTGACACTGCCAACCATAACATATTTTTGTGATTTTATCTGCTGGTCTGTTTTCGTCCTGGTTCAAATTTCGTCCCTTGCGTCCAAGTAAAATGAAATAAATAATATTCACTTATAAAAAACTTTTTAGCAAAATTCCTAATGATAACAGTAGTGTAATTGAAATTAATGATAAAACTATGAAAAAACGACGTAACAAAATGATCAGAAATAAATTTGATCAATATCGGTGATTTAATCGCGTGGTATCAAGTCCCTTAAGTAGGCACGTAGTAAATATTCCTCTACCTCTATTACCCCACCCCACTTCCCAACCACCAACCAACGGACACAAGTCTGACAGCTTCTGCTGAAGGTGGCCCGACTGTCTTCCTCTAATTGCCTGCCCAAGGCTGTGAGGCCCCGTTTGGAAGGCTATCAGTTTCAGAGGATCGTGCCATGGGACGCGCTTAGCACAGCGACGCGGAAGTGTGGGCTTGGACGTCGGTCTTGGAGCTTTTGTTTGTTGGGTTTTTGCTGTTTTTGGGTTAGGAAACAAAAAACAATTAATGCCACTCAACTGCCCCATATTTTCAGGAAAATCTTCTCCTTCTTTTTTTTTTTTTTTCGTTGTTAAATTACCTTGTAAATATTATATTAGATTCTATATATTTTCAGGAAAATCTGCTCCTTTTTTCCCCGTTGTTGTTAAATTATCTTGTAAATATATTATCTTTGGTGCTTGTCTGTGGCATGCAATAGTACACCATCAGGAGGCAAGTAGGTAAATCAGTGACCAGTTGGTTAATCAATAGCTGATCTTTTGGTCAATTAGTATTTGGTCAAGTAAGCAACCAATGGTCATTTGGCCATTATTATCAGGTGGCTGATTTGGTTATAAGTTGCTAGAAGATGGAATTTAACTTGGAAAATGAATTGGTCTCGGACTTTGAGGTGTAAATGGATTGAAATTGGCGAGATTAATTGGCCAGAGAATTGGTTGTAAATTGTCCAGAGAATTGGTTGTAAATTGGCCAGAGAATTGGTTGTAAATTGGCCAGAGAATTTGTTGTAACTTGGCCAGGGAATTGGTTGTAAATTGGCCAGAGAATTGGTTGTAACTTGGCCAGAGAATTTGTTGTAACTTGGCCAGGGAATTGGTTGTAAATTGGCCAGAGAATGGGTTGTTCTTTGTCCAGATAATATATTGCAATTTGGCTAAAGAATTCATTGTAATTTTAACGGACAATCCAGTGTAATTTTAACGGACAGTCCAGTGTAATTTTAACGGACAATCCAGTGTAATTTTGCAAGAGAATTCATTGCATTATGGTTATCAATGTGTGGTAGTCTGGGCAACGATTGGTCGATTTGTTAAAGCTTTTTCGGCAAAAAACATCTTTTCTGAATCTAAAGTTTTGTCTGACCCTGCCATCTGCTTACTACAAAAATGGTATGTTCCAACAAGTCTAGAATCCAGCTCAGACACCCATGGTGCTTTATAAGTCGGCTGATTGTCTCAAATATTCTAACGGTCCCTGAAACACGTCTTTAGTGTAAAAGGAATCCCCTCTGTGTGCCGATGAGCCGTCAACCCGAACACCTCGCGAGCAACCGAGGAAAAAATTAATAGTCGCTTTTTCGACTGTCACTTGAATAAAACATAAACTCTCGTCTTTGCAGCGATCGTTTAACGAGGACAGTGTCGAGTCTCCCGAGAAAACTCATCATCATTCGTGGGCGCTTTTAGTTTTAGCGCGTACGCGTTATTTGTTTATGTGTGTGGTCACGCACACTCCAAACAAAAACACGCAGGCACACGCACAAAATAAAATTGATCACTAATTCATTGGTAAAAATTAATTCTATGTTGGCACAAAAGATGTTTACTAAAATGGAGTTCCCTTTGTTAAATGTTTTTTTTATATTTTTTTTGTTTTTTGTTTTTTTTTTTAGAGTTTTGGGCACAAATGGTGGCTTACTGATATTGTGTGAAAAGCCAATTGATGAACATCTGACAAAACATGAATTTAAAAGCTCATTGATAGCATTCGATCCTGTTTTTGTATTTATTTGAATACATTGCTGATGAATTTATAAACATTGGGAAAAGATTCAATTTTAAACACTGAAGCATAATATATTTGTATTCATTTACTTTATAGTATTTCTTTTCGAATATCACAAATTTTCTTTACATCGAAGAAGCGAGATTCAAAAAAAGAATCCCGTCCACCTACTTACGGGATACAAAAAAGTTTCAAACAATGGCGTCTCCTCTAACAAAACGTCTTCATCCGCACGTATCAGCTATCGGGATTTCCCCTTTGTTCCCCTCTGTTTACGGTATCGCCTACGCTTTAATCCAAGCCATTACTTACATTCATCCACGTCTTTCCTTTCGTTTGCCATGAGAAGACATCTGGTAGTCGCTCTACGTCGTCCGTCAATGGCCGCTGATCCGGATTATCCCTCTTGTCTAAGACCGGCTATGTTTTCATATGCTCTCAGATGAGTAGCCGCCTCTCGGATTTCGTAGGATGGGAAATTTCTTAGGACTTCTCTCCCCTTTCTTGGCGATATCGCCAGTAGATGTTAGTGTAAAAATAGATTGTCACATTGTCGGTGTTCCTATATTGGAAACGATGAACAAAGAGTTAACAGACGGACAAGACGAACCCTTTGAGTGATCTAGCAGGATTCATGGTGGGCAGCTTACAAACACTAAGTTCTCAAAAGGCAAGTAAGTCAACTATAAACTGTGCCAGTAAATCAACCCTAAACTGTGTCAGCCATTTGCCTCTAAACTGTGTCAGTTATTCACCTCTAAACTGTGTCAGTAAGTCAACTCTTAATTGTGTAAGTGAATCAACTCTAAACTTTGTCTGTGTGTCACCTCTAATCTGTGTCATTTAGTTACCTTTAGACTGTGCCGGTAAGACACCTCTAAAATATGCGTTTTGTGGTCCTACATAGATGATGCAAGGGAACACATATGACCATATCATATAAGGTCACCCATTCGAAACTATGAAGCATGCACATACCCATAAACATGTGATCAAAGTTTCCTTTAAAATGCACTGCTTGTCGCGGCATTTTAGAGTTACCGCGCGGCAAATGTAAAAGAATAATTAGATAGTGTGCTACTTTGCGCACGAGGTTGTTTTAACTTTACATTCAGGCCAACGAACCTTAAAGGTAACATTGCATATGATACATGGACATACATTTGAACCTATGATATATGAACAGACATATGATTCATGAACTTATATAAGCTTAATTCTTCGTGGTGATGCTAAGCCTGCCAACACACGCCGCCATAGTTTGGGTTTGAGAGGCGCCGCAAGTGTACGTAGTTCTATTGGGCTTATTCCTGATTGTATCTCTTGATGAATGTATATTTGTATAGATGTGTACGAGTATGGCGACAGACGCAATACATCACACCGCTACAGCTTCTTTCCGAAACGTCCGGCCTCACGAGAGCTTAGATTTCATCAACAGCGAGCTTACTGCGTGTCGCTTTCCAGTTCTTCAGCTTAATAAATCATATTTATGTAAGAAGGAGAACTAAGGATAGATAATATTTGTCTTTAAGAGAAGGAGGCTTTTTTTTATTACGTCCCGGCTCGGGGAACCTAAGCCGTCTGAGCGCAGGAATATCTGCGTCCACTTCCGGTTGATCCTCTTTACACATGTCCTCGCTGAGAAGATTAAGAAAACTATCAGATTACGTGTTTTCTTGCTACGAGTATCGTATTCGGGACTGATAGATAGTTTCACGTCAACAGGACGTCAGATGTGTTTGAGTATTTCACTCAGTCACTCACACGGGATCTGCATGTATTTCATCAATGTTTGTTGTATTATTGTACAGCCATATTTAATTGACGTAAGCGGATCAAAGGCTTCATATTTTTTATGTTTATAACTCAATAAGAATATTTATAGTTATCTATGGCCTAAATAACAAATATGGAGATACTCAGAAGAAGCCATATGCTGAGTATGCACTCAATCCTTGGTGAGAGGCGCCTGCGGTGGTGGGGCCATTTCCGCAGGATTGGGCTGGAGCACAATCCAAGAGCCCTGCTTTACGGGTAGCTGCCAATCTAGTCTGCCAAAAAAGAGGTCGTCCCTGCCTGTGCTACAAGGAAGTCTGCAAGAATGACATATTACTAGCGTGGATGGAGCGTTAAATGTGGGAGGCCATTGCTGAGGAGTGCACCCTATCGCTGTCAAAGGTGCTTGAGGGCACCCAAGCTGCGGAAGCCAACCTCACAGCAAGAAGTGAAGAGAGAAGAACCAGGAGAAAGGTGGGGCCGGGAGTAGAGGAGCCGGAGTCAACGCCATCGTCCATTGAGGACGTACGAAAACTCGTCCATATTCGTTGATTTATTTATATGGCTTGTTATTTCTAAAACAGGAAAACACATTTACTAATTGTGTAATGCTCTTTTATAATCTATACTAATAAAAGGGAAAGCCCTCACTCACTGACTGACTGACTGACTGACTGATTCATCACTAATTCTCCAACTTCCCATGTAGGTAGAAGCATGAAACTTTGGGAAATTGTTGGGTACACTCTCAGGACGAAAAATGGCGAAAAAGAATTTTAAAAATCTCGCTCATGTGGGGCCGGGGGCCCAAAAACTTATTAGCGCATTTTCGAGAAGTCGAATGCGCTATTGCACCCGTTTTGTCCGTCCGTCTGTCATCACCCTTGATCTCAGCATCCATAAGTCCTAGACCCATGATGTATATATGTTTTTTGTATGTCCTGACCTGCCATTTGTGCATCAACACTCAGTTACTCGATCCGTTAAAAAAAACCCGTTAAAACTACCAAAAAATTATGCGAATCGAGAGGTAACACTGGCGCAGGGAACGGCCGCCATTGCCGGAAGTCGAATACATCATTTTTCAAGCATTCAAGAGTGGTGCGAAGGCGTGTAAAAGAATTAGTTGTTTTTTTTTTTTGTTTTTTTTTGACGTCATTAGAATATGTGTAAAAGTTTAGAGAGTTTTACGTCATCATTTGTGGTGACTTGTAGTTAGATTAAAGAGAAAATAAAAATTTTTAAAATGTAAAGAAATGACTTTTAAATTAAAAAAATGTCAGGTATATTCATTACACAAGAAAATTCATAAAAATATGTCTAAAATCTAAACACAATTACTGATAACTTCATGATGATGATATCTAACATAAGTACTGATACATAATACGAAAATGCGCTAACACGTCCTGAGTTCCAAAAGGGACCAGGCTTAACATGATTTTTTTTTCTACATCACTAAATCTCCGACTTCCCGTGTAGGTAGAAGCATGAAACTTTGGGAAGTTGCTGAGTACCCAATGTGGACAAAATTTGGCAAAAATGTTTTTTTTTTAAATATCTCTCAAGTGGGGCCGGGGGCCCCAAAAGATTGTTTCCTTATATTAGCTTTATAAACATTGAAAATCACCAATTTTCCTATTTCCCGTGTAGGTAGAAGCATAAAACTTTGGGGACTTCTGGGTTCCCTCTCACGACGAAAATTGGCGAAAAAGAACTTTTAAAATATCGCTCATGTGGGGCCGGGGGCCCAAAAACACTTTTTTCCTTCATCACTAATTCTCCAACTTCCCGTGTAGGTAGAAGCATGAAACTTTGGGAAGTTGTTGGGTAACCACTAATGACGAAAATTGGCGATATTGATTTTTAAAAATCACGCTCATGTGGGGCCGGGGGCCCAAAAAGGTTTTTCCTTATATGGGCTCTATATAAATTGAAAATCACAAATTTTCCTATTTCCCGAGTAGGTAGAATCGTGTAACTTTGCAATTTGTTTCAGTTGATGCTTTCGACGATAAGTTGAAAAAAAACAGTTAAATTTCCCACTCATGTGGGCCGTGGCCCCGGGAAAGCCCTGACTGACTCACTCACTCACTCACTCATTCATCACTAATTCTCCAACTTCCCGTGTAGGTAGAAGCATGAAACTTAGGGAAGTTGTTGGTTACCCTCTAACGACGAAAATTGGCGAAAAAGAATTTTAAAAATCTCGCTCATGTGGGGCCGGGGGCCCAAAAACATTTTTTACCTTTTTTGGGCTCTATAAAAATTGAAAATCACAAATTTTCCTATTTTCCGTGTAGGTAGAAGCATGAAACTTTGGAAATTTGTTAAATACATGCTCCCAATTATAATTGGAAAAGAAAAAGAGTTAAATTTCCCATTCATGGGGGCCGGGGCCCCAAAAACGGTTTTTTCCTTATATGAGCTATATAAAAATTGAAAATCACTCATTCTCCTATTTCCCGTATAGGTAGAACCATGAAACTTTGGAAATTGTTTGAGTACACGCTCCTGACAAAATTTGGGGAAGAAAATGTTAAAATTACCTCTCAGGGGGGACCGGGGCCCAAATATATATTTTTTATTATATTAAAAACTGACTCATCACTAACACTCTAAATTCCCGTGTAGGTAGAAACATGAAACTTTGGGAAGATGTTGAGTACCATCTCACTACGAAAATTGGCTAAAAAGAATTTTAAAAATATCGCTCATATCCGGCCGGGGACCCAAAAACATTTTTGTTCTTATATGGGCTCCATAAAAATTGAGAATCACCAATTTTCCTATTTCCCGTATAGGTAGAAGCATGAAACTTTGGTTAATTTTTTTAGTATACGCTCCCAACAAAAATTGAAGAAAAGAATGTTAAACTTCCTTCTCATGGGGGACCGGGGGCCCAAATATAATTTTTTCTTATATTATAAACCGACTCATCACAAATTCTCCAATTTTCAATGAAGGTAGGAGCATGAAACTTTGGGAATTTGTTAATTACCCTCTCACGATGAAAGTCAGTGTAAAAGAATTTTGAAATACATACTTATGGGGGCCGGGGCCCCAAAAACGTTTTTTTTCTTATATGGGATTTATCAAAAGTGAAAATCTTATTTCCCGTGTAGGTAGACAAGGAAAAATAATTATATACATTTTAAAAATTTCCTCTCATGGGTCGCCGGGGCCCAAAACTTTTTTTTCACCTAAAATGTGCTATTTAAAACTGAATCAACACAAATTCTCCAAGTTTCCGTGTAGGTAGAAAAATCAAACTTTTGGAAGTTGTTGAGTACCCCCCTACCCCCGCGATTGTAAGAGGCAAAAAATATTAAATCACCGCTCACTAGGGGGATGATTGCCGAATTATATTTTTTTCCCAATATGAGCTATATAAAAAAGACGCACTTTAAATCTCCAAGTTTTTGTGTACTTAGGAGCCTGAACGGTTGAAGTTAATATATTTAGTATATCCATCTTGATTCAGATTAAAATCAAAAGGTGTTTTGAATTGGTGTTACGTGGGTTCTCAACGCTAACTGAAATCCTAATTTCCGCAGCAAAGCGCGGGTAAATTGCTAGTAATAATAATAAAATGATTATTTATATAGCGCTGTATCCCAGCAAGGAGCCGGGCTCAAAGAGCGCTACATGGAGATAACAACACATATATTAATTAAATATATATTCATATCATACTAACTACATAAATGACAATACGTTATACATCAGCTACGTTAATCATTAAAAGAAATTTGGTTTCATTAATTTTGAAAAGTGTCTTAAGTGCAGTCTTGAAGGACTGAGTAGTTGAAATACTACGGATGTGTGATGGTAGAGAATTCCATTATTAGACAACTTTTTAGCGGAACAGTTTTTTTAAGCATAAATGCAGACGAATCAATGAGTTCTCAAAATTTATAGCAAATTAATTGTTTCTTGTTGAAGTCCAATAAGTTGTCTTAATTTAACAAAGAATAAACAAAGAGCTAAGATACTTCCTTCTCAATAGTACTGTATTTCAAATAATAAACAAAGAGCTAAGATACTTCCTTCTCAACAGCACTGTATTTACATATTGCCTCGTGTCTGTTATTACATTTGTCCACCTAAAACACCGAATATCTCTATTAATAGATACACCTTTAGAAAGGAAAATACCCATTTTGTATATGACAGGGATAGACTATCTTATCTTATCTTATATGTTACAGACGCTCCTTCTGTACAGAAGATTATTGCGTCCTACGTATTTCTATGGTTTGTGTTTAGTCCTGTATTCTTACTAGAGTTTTAAATGATGATAAAGTGTTGGCTTTCCTGGTTTCTTCAGGCAACCCATTCCACGCCCGAATACCGGACGGAAAGAAAGAAAACTTGTATGTGTTTGTTCTTGCATATGGAATCTGAGTGTTGTATTAAGTTATCTTTGTGTTGTATTTCTAAATTAGAATTAATTGCCTTATGTACAATTACTAATTTACTCTTGGTTCTTCTATCCTCCAGTGTTTCAAGGTTTAATGATTTAACTAATGGTGTTACTCTTGTCAGTTTTGAATGTTCTCCAGTAATGAATCTGGCAGCTCTTTTTTGGATTTGTTCTAACTTGTCAATATTTTCTTTGGTGGATGGGTCCCACACAGAAGATGCATATTCTAGTATAGGTCTCACCAGGGTGAGGTAGCATTTTAGTTTTATATCTTTGTTACATTTGTAAAAGTTTCTTTTTATAAAGCCTAAGGTTTTGTTTGATTTTTTAATAACTTCATTGACATGGGGGTTCCAAGATAGTTTCTCATTTATTATGACTCCTAAATATTTTGCATCTTTAGTTTGGGTCAGTTCTTTTCCATGAATGAAGTATTTTGAAATTATTTGTTTCTTTTTCTTTGTTACTCTTAGCAGTTGACATTTTTCTGGGTGAAAGGACATACTCCAGTTAGTTTCCCATTTTATTAATTCATCTAAGTCTTTTTGTAAAATTTTGCTATCTTGTTCTGACTTGATTGTTCTATAGATTATACAATCATCAGCAAATAACCTAACTTTAGTTCCTGTTGAGATATTGTTGGGTAAGTCATTTATATAAATTAAAAATAGTAAGGGACCTAGGACAGTTCCTTGTGGAACTCCTGAGTTAACCTTTATTGGTGTAGATTTAGATCCATTAATTATTACAGTTTGCTCCCTACCCAATAGGAAATCTTGGATCCAGTGATGTAAGGGACCTGAGATTCCAAAGTATTTAAGTTTTTTAAGTAAACTAAGGTGGTGAACTTTGTCAAATGCTTTTGAGAAGTCTAGTAATATTGTATCTATTTGATCATTATTATCTAAGCCTTTTGATAGATCATCTATTAGACCTATCAATTGTGTTTCACATGATCTGTTCTT
>MUZC01000787.1:92340-119847 GCA_002072015.1 Radix auricularia | reverse complement strand
TTTGAACCACTTCTGATCATCCAATTTTGATGAAATTTTGCATGCATACTTGATTCACATGACAATTTAATATTTCATTAATTATAGTACTCAATTCTACTTAATTATAGTAGAATTAAATTCTATTTTTCCTTATATGGAATAACTAATCAAATGTCAATGATTTCTTGTGTTTTCCGGAAAATGTTTCGTTAAGTTTGGTAATTTTCTCAAAATTTCTTGAAATTTGAAATATGTATGACCGTTAATTTCAAACATGAACAAATAAATAATATATATATAAAAAAGCTTTTTAAAACACCACGTTTTTCATTTGAACTAAAAAGTATAAAATAAAAATATTTTAAAAAAAGTTTTTAAGATACCACGTTTTGTGAACTAAAAAGAAGAAAATAAATTTTTTCTTGGGCTCTGTTGGAACTTCCCTTCCCCTGGGCTGAGCCAGAACTGTTTTGTTGGATGCACATTGTGGACATTTTGTACATACACACTCTTACACACCAAAATATTTTCGAACTAAAAACGTGATGTCCCATAAAGAGTGCCGCATCCCGAGGTAGTTATGGCACCATTACGTTTAGAGGTTATTAATTTACCTCCTCGCGCGTCTGGTGTTCGATTAAACTATCCCACGAGCTAGGACACGAGGAGGCCGGGGGGTGGAATGGGAAGAAGGAATAGGTTAACCATCCATCTCTGAGCGTATTGTCTTTAACTGCGCGGGGTTGTTGTTTTTTATGTGATTCGAAATGCGTACACATTTTAACACAATAAAGGTAAGTTGAAAGTTTAATAGTTTAAGAGATTTAAAAACAAACAAACATATTAAAACAAAAACATGAATAAAACAATATGACACTCTCAATAATAGGGGCCAAGTCGGGTGTGAACGGATGTTTTGGTGTGAGTGAACATGCGTTGGAGATCAAGGGATCCGTGACAATTAACCCCGTGGAAAAGATGAACTTTGAATGGGGGGGGGGGGGCGGCGGGGAAGAGAGTGAGAATACAGGGAATAGAAGGTCTGTATTCGGAAGAGAGAGAGAATACACGGAATAGATAGAAGGTGTGTATTCGGAAGAGAGAGAGAATACAGGGAATAGAAGGTGTGTATTCGGAAGAGAGAGAGAATACACGGAATAGATAGAAGGTGTGTATTCGGTAGAGATAGATCGTTAGGAGGACGGAACAGATTGCCATGCGTTGTTGTTTTGAAGTTTTAATCATACAGACATTCATTATGGCTAGAGTTGTACCGGATTTAAATTTTTGAAATTCATCTGGAGCCGAATTAGACCGGAATTAGTCGGATTTAAGGGACATTCTGAAGTAGCTGGATTTGTACTATTGGTGGATTTTCCCGGAGCCGGATCTGAAATCCGATACACCCTTAATTATGACTTTGTATTTATGATCATGATCATATTCTAATCACATAACCAAACTGTTGAACTCCTTTCAATGTGGGGATCGAGTGTTAGTTACATCGGACTTTAATTGTTCCCATTGTTCTAGGTGAAAAAGCAAAAGCTCTATCACAGCTGCTGTAACTCTTTCTTTGTATCTGTTGCAAACAGAAGACGCGAATCTTCCTAGAAACCCACGGATCTTACACAATAGGCAGTGGGATGTTGGTAGTGTATACACAATGCTGAGCGGGTTTCGGAATGTCGGGAGGGCAATTTTGTCTTTTGTCAAGAAGTTTCTAAAAACTTGTTTGTGAAGCGAGATGGATGGAAACAGCCGTGGGGTGACGTATTGCGCTATGAAATTGTAAGTAATAATAATAATAACAGTTATGATAATAATTACAGTAGAAACTTAAACAATAATAATAATAAGAGTCAGATCAATTATAATAATAAACATAGCAATTGAACACTTTTAACGACAACGCTCAGGAAGAAGAGATTCTGGCATTGCGTCCATTGGGTAACTGGTCTGCGGTTGACCAAAATATTTTAGTTAAACCTGGCAAGTGGCGCATATGGCCTAAAGCGTCACTAGGGGGTCGGGGTGCGGTCCGCACCAGGTGACACCACCACAAGGAGGGACACCAAAGTGTAAAATTCTGTAACATCCCGCTATTCAGCACTGGCAGACTCGGAGGACGTCTCGGGAGTAAGTCGTGAGGGATTGACAACATGAGCTACCACCCTGGCTAGGAGGACGTCCAGGGAGTAAGTCGTGAGGGATTGACAGCATGAGCTACCACCCTGGCTAGGAGGAGTTCTAGGGAGTAAGTCGTGAAGGGTTGACACCATGACCTACCGTATTGGTGACACCAACCCCAGTGACGCCTCTGCGGATGGTTAGTCCGTAGAGGTTTTATTTACTTTCTGTTTTTTTATTCTAATTTTCTTTCTTCTTATTTGTCTTTATTATTTTTTTTTAGCTATAAGTATGTAAGACTTTAATTCAAAACATCTCATAAAAATTAAATTAATTTCTCTTATCTTTTATATTACATATACCATACACACAATTATTGCATCCTACACTTATCCATGCTTTATCTTATAGGGCTTGTCATTTCTCAGAACGGAAAACGTGATAAATCATTGTGTCATGTTAATATTTTTAGACAATATTTAAGTGTAACAATGTTTTTATGGATATATGCAAAATAATCAATACGTTCTTATAATTGTTAGTATAGTAAATTTACGAAACTATTTTTTCTTGTTCAAGTCCAATAACCTGCCTTAAATTAACATAGAATTAACTAAAAGCTGATCAGTTGCTTCTTTCTCAATATACCGACATCTTCATATTGATTCATCTCTGATATTAAATGTGTCCACCTTAAAATCGGGATATTTCTATAAATAGACTTCCGCCTTTGACAAGGCATATTCGGCATTTTTTTTAAAAATAGAGTTTTGAATGTTAAAAGTGTGACGGCTTTCCTGGCTCGTTTTGGCTAACGAATCCAAGGCTGATTACCAAAATGGGAAAAGAAGAATTTGAATGTGATTGTTCTTACGAATGAAACATTGAATGTTTTATGAGATTTTGTTAGCGATGTACTTCTAAGTTAGAATTTAATGCCGTAGGTATTATTACTACTTTGCTCTTGTTCTTACCGTATATACTCGTTTTAAAGCTGACTTTTTCTGATGAAGTCCAGGGGAAAATTTTGGGCTGGGGTGGCTTAAGAGCGGGTCATTATAATAGGTGATATCTGCACGTACATTGAATATCGATGTCGTTATTGTAGATTGTAGTTCCTTGTCTACATTGTTCAAGATTCGACTGCTCTACCATATACTGTGAGATATTAAACTTCTGCACTTAAAATTCTACCTAATTCATTAATTTTATTATTTTTGTGAATGTTTTAAAAAATTGGTTGCAAATTTTGTTTCGTAAAAATTTTGTTTTGTAAACAAAAAGTACCGGTAACTCTTGGGGTCGTTGTACGAGCGGTTTATACTCTTTGCGCACAACTCTCTTCCAAAAAGAGGGGAGTTTGCTTATGAACGATCGGGCAGACTGTCTCCCTTTGGTACAGACTGTCTCCCTTAGTAGAGACTCTCTCCGTTTGGTACAGACTGTCTCCCTTTGGTACAGACTGTCTCCCTTAGTAGAGACTGTCTCCCTTTTGGTACAGACTGTCTCCCTTTGGTACAGACTGTCTCCCTTTGGTACAGACTGTCTCCCTTAGGTACAGACTGTCTCCCTTTGGTACAGACTGTCTCCCTTTGGTACAGACTGTCTCCCTTAGGTACAGACTCTCTCCCTTTGGTACAGACTGTCGCCCTTAGTAGAGACTGTCTCCCTTTGGTACAGACTGTCTCCCTTTGATACAGACTGTCTCCCTTTGGTACAGACTGTCTCCATTTGGTACAGACTGTCTCCCTTAGTAGAGACTGTCTCCATTTGGTACAGACTGTCTCCATTTGGTACAACCTGTCTCCATTTGGTACAGACTGTCTCCCTTAGTAGAGACTGTCTCCCTTTGGTACAGACTGTCTCCCTTAGTAGAGACTGTCTCCATTTGGTACAGACTGTCTCCATTAGTAGAGACTGTCTCCATTTTGGTACAGACTGTCTCCCTTAGTAGAGACTGTCTCCCTTTGGTACAGACTGTCTCCCTTATTAGAGACTGTCTCACTTTGGTACAGACTGTCTCCCTTTGGTACAGACTGTCTCCATTTGGTACAGACTGTCTCCCTTATTAGAGACTGTCTCCCTTTGGTAAAGACTGTCTCCCTTAGTAGAGACTGTCTCCCTTTGGTACAGACTGTCTCCCTTAATAGAGACTGTCTCCCTTTGGTACAGACTGTCTCCCTTAGGTACATACTGTCTCCATTTGGTACAGACTGTTATCCTTAGTAGAGACTTAGTAGAGACTGTCTCCCTTTGGTACAGACTGTCTCCCTTAGGTACAGACTGTCTCCATTTGGTACAGACTGTCTCCTTTAGTAGAGACTGTGTCCCTTTGGTACAGACTGTCTCCCTTAGTAGAGACTGTCTCCATTTGGTACAGACTATCTCCCTTTGGTACATACTGTCTCCATTTGGTACAGACTGTCTCCCTTAGTAGAGACTGTCTCCATTTGGTACAGACTGTCTCCCTTTGGTACAGACTGTCTCCCTTTGGTACAGATTGTCTCCCTTTGGTACAGACTGTCTCCCTTTGGTACAGACTCTCTCCCTTTGGTACAGACTGTCTCCCTTTGGTACAGACCGTCTCCCTTTGGTACAGACTGTCTCCCTTTGGTACAGACTGTCTCCCTTTGGTACAGACTGTCTCCCTTTGGCACAGACATTCTCCCTTTGGTACAGACTGTCTCCATTTGGTACAGACTGACTCCCTTAGTAGAGACTGTCTCCCTTTGGTACAGACTGTCTCCCTTTGGTACAGACTGTCTCCCTTAGTACAGACTGCTCCCTTCCTACAGACTGTCTCCCTTTGGTACAGACTGCCTCCCTTCATACAGACTGTCTCCCTTTGGTACAGACTGTTACCCTTAGTACAGACTCCCTCCCTTGTACAGATTGTCTCCCTTAGTACAGATTGTCTCCCTTTGTGCAGACTGTCCCCCTTTTGTACAGACTGTATCCCTTGTACATATTGTCTCCCTTGGTACAGATTGTTTCCCTTTGTACAGATTGTCTCCCTTGGTACAGATTGTCTCACTTGGTACATACTGTCTCCCTTTGGTACAGACTGTCTCTCTTTGGTACAGAACGTCTCCCTTTGGTACAACTGTCTCCCCTTTGGTACAGACTGTCTCCCTTTTGTACAGACTGACTCCCTTTGGTACAGACTGTCTCCCTTTGGTACAGACCGTCTCCCCTTGGTACAACTGTCACCCCTTTGGCACGGACTGTCTCCCTTTATAAAGACTGTTATCATTGTTACTTACTGTCTCACCAAGTACGATGTCCAGCGATTTTATGTGTGTCCGTGTCAAAATTTAATTTTCTCAAATCACAATGTACCATTTTGTCTCCCAAATGTTGAAATGTCCTGTCATCAGGCTTCTGTAAAAGATGCTTTTTAAAGTTCATCTCATCGCTTTTTTAAGTCTTCAACTATAATCTCCAAACATCACGTCCTAGCTGTTTTAAGTCTTCAACTGTAAATCTAAACTATCATATCCTCGCTGTTTTAAGTCTTCAACTGTAATCTCTAAACTATCATAGAGCAACGATGAAAGCTACATACTCCCCCACGCCATGAAGCATGTTGAACAAAGCTCTCGCCTTGGCATCGTTCACTTACTCCCGACACTCGTGGCTTCATGGGACGGCTGTGAACTCTTAATTGCAACCACCTGAGAATTTCATTTGAAAGGTAATTGAACTCCATACGAGCAATTTGCATCAACGTATATTTAAAGTTCTTTTAATTTTTTTTTAATCGTTTCTTTAACATTTGTAATTTTTAAAATATTTGTTTTTAATTAACAAGATCTTACAACAAGCACTTGTTGTTGTTGTTGTTGTTGTTGTTTTGCCTTCTTTAGCCATCGCTCTTCAAAAGCTTAATTTCTTAAGAGTACACACGTTTCGTTAAAAGTCCAGCCTATTTATAAAGTTACGGGAATACTCGGGGGCCAAACTCTTTTTTGTTTTGTTTTTTTTGCGGCGATGGTTCAGCCGTTTTGTTGAGTGACCAAAGTGCCACCAAACGACCACTTATGCCGGACAGCATCGACCGTCTGTGTTTTGCCTTGTTTCCTTTTTCTTGTTTTTTTCCACCAGCTACCCCCCCCCCCAATCGTCATACCCCATTTTCCGCACTTTTCCTTAAAACGCAAACATACTGTTTGTGTAGAGATCTCTCCTTTCTGTATACTTGACCTTACATTCCTCGCCTATCTCCGCTTGCCATCCCGACTCATCATCATCTATGACGAGCTTCCCTTTCACGGCGTATCACCCATTACATTCATCAGGAGAGCTTAATCACAAGCGTTGGCCAGAGAGGGATAAAAATCAATTCAAATGTGTACTAATTGCTTATGCCAGTTTTCAATGTAAGAAATCAACGGTCGGTTAAGGGCAGTGTTGCTGGGGTTTGGGGGGGAGGGGGGCTACCTGGAGAAATTCCCCAAGAACTCATCAACTTTCCATTGATTTTTCACTGTATGAAACATATTCATATTCTAAATCATCATCGTATTAGGACGCACAGTTATGATAACCTAGCGAAAATCCATAGTATTTTTAAAAAATATTTGATGTCATAATCGCATTTGGACACACTTTTATTATAGCCTAGCCAAAACCCATATATTAATATTCGATTTCATTATCATATTTCGACACACCTTTATTATAACCTAAACCAAGCCTATATATTACTTATTATTCGATTTCATTATCCTAAATGGACACACCTATATCATAACCTAACCCAAACCCATATATTAATCTTCGATTTCATTATAACATCTGAACTCGAAGTAATAATCACCTAAACCTTAATGCGATTACATTGTCGTTTATCAATTCAGTGCTGTTTAAATCTTTGATCTATATTTTTAAAATTCTAAATGATCTATAGTTTCAGATCTGCTGTGACGTATTCTCGAACTCCCAGTTTGAGATCCACTGTGATATATCCCCCAACTCCCAGTTTGAGATCCACTGTGATGTATCCCCAAACTCCCAATTTGAGATCCACTGTGATGTTTTCCCCAACTCCCAATTTGAGATCCACTGTGATGTATCCCTCAACTCCCAATTTGAGATCCACTGTGATGTATCCCACAACTCCCAATTTGAGATCCACTGTGTTGTATTCCCCAACTCCCAATTTGAGATCCACTGTGTTGTATTCCCCATCTCCCAATTTGAGATCCACTGTAATGTAGTCCCCAACTCCCAATTTGAGATCCACTGTGATGTATTCCCCACATCCCAGTTTGAGATCCACTGTGACGTATTCCCCAACTTCCAATTAGAGATCCACTGTGATGTATTCCCCAACTCCCAATTTGAGATCCACTGTAACGTATTACCCAACTCCCAATTAGAGATCACTGTGACGTATTCCCCAACTCCCAATTTGAGATCCATTGTGATGTATCCCCGAACTCCCAATTTAAGATCCACTGTGATGTATTCCCCAAATCCCAATTTGAGATCCACTGTGATCTATTCCCAACTCCCAATTTGAGATCCACTGTGACGTATTCCCCAAATCCCAATTTGAGATCCACTGTGACGTATTCCCCAAATCCCAATTTGAGATCCACTGTGATGTATTCCCCAACTCCCAATTTGAGATCCACTGTGATCTATTCCAACTCCCAATTTGAGATCCACTGTGACGTATTCCCCAAATCCCAATTTGAGGTCCACTGTGACGTATCCCCCAACTCCCAATTTTAGATCCATTGTGACGTATTCCCCAACTCCCAATTTGAGATCCATTGTGACGTATTCCCCAACTCCCAATTCGAGATCCACTGTGACGTATTCCCCAACTCCCAATTTGAGATCCACTGTGATGTATTCCCCAACTCCCAATTTGAGATCCACACCCAACTCCCAATTTGAGATCCATTGTGACGTATTCCCCAACTCCCAATTTGAGATCCACTGTGATGCATCCCCCAACTCTCTAACATTAGTTACAAAAAACAAAATTAGTAACACAGAAAGATGTTTACAAACTTTAGACGAAGAGCCAACGTGACGTGGGCGGGGCTTGTTCTGAGTTTAATTGGTTTGGGATCACTCATTGTGGTTGATGGATACCTGGACTTAAACCACAGCTAAGTTTTATCTTACTTTCCTTCTTTAATCATAATAAATAATAATAATAATAGTAATTTAATAATTGTAAAATCTCAGTACCCCAGCAAGTAGTCTGTCTCGGGGTGCTTTACATTCATTTGGTAACAAAGACAGTTATCAATTCATTCAATATATCGGCATCCTTCCGTCTCGCGAGACGATGGTGCATCACCGTTGGGTTGGGTTGCATTTTCTCGAGTGGCTGTGCAGTCCTATTCTTGAGTGACAGTCTTTGCCACAGTTTTTACACACGAGTTCTGTGCTTCCAAATGTTTTGGGATTCAATATAAAACATATTAGATTATGTGGTTCGGTTGTTGTTGTTGTTTTTTGTTGTTTTTTTTTTTTTTAGACGAAGGCTTTTTGTCGACATTTTCGTTGTGAAACTCACGTATACACTTTTTATTGTATTTGTTTTCTACCCAGCCTCATTGCAGCCTCACCCCAAGTGTGTCCTTTTTTTCAGTGGGTGGCTCATTTGGGCATCGAACAATTATGTTAAAATTGAAAGTTATATTCATTCCCGAATTTTTAAAACTGATTTTAGAGCCGTAAGAAACAAATAAGAGGGGACCCCTGCTTTAAGATTGTATGTTATACACAAGGCGTTTAAGTAAACAAAAAACAGACACTAAAATGTATGCTTCACCTTCGGTCATCGGGGAAAATAAACGAAATAATTAAACTTAACAAGCTCCCCCCCCCCCCCACACACACTTTTGCGTCTTGAAAAGTACGTGTTAATTATGTTTTCCTATTTAAAATTCTTAACGTCTTTCGGTTACCTGAAGCCTTAAGCTGATTGGCTAACAAAACAAAACAAAACAAAACTAATGGTCTAGTCTTCATGAGAGTATGGACCGCGTATAACATTCATGATCGACGCACACAGGGAATAATAATAATAGAATAAGTGCGACGTTCAAATGATGAGGTAGTATTTTGTCGGGACTCATTCGGAGCCTTGAATAAGACGTGAATAGGTTGACTGCAGTTAAACCATCAAATCCCAGCTGCTGTCTGAGGTAAGTAATGAGATTTGTTAGGACAGAGTTGAAAGGGGGGAACACACACACCGGCTTAGCCCAAAATACAAAGGCGTGTCTGGTTTTAGGTATGGGGTGGTGTAGCAAGCTGCTGGTAACATCCATATGATCCATGTTCGTAGTGATATTATCAATCTTATTAACTTTCATATCATTTTCATTGATTATGAAAAATGTTAAAGGGATCTGATACGCAATACCAATATTTATATTAATATCCCACAAAACATCCCTTTCAATTGCAATGTCATCCAAAACATCAACTTATATTGCAATGTCATCCAAAACAACAATTTCTATTTCGTGTCATCCAAATCATCAATTTCTATTGCAATGTCATCCAAAACGACAGTTTCTATTGGAGCATTCTACGAAACATTAATTTCTATTGCAATATGATCAAAAACATTTATTTCTATTGCAATATCATCCTTGCAATGGTATCTTAATCTGTGTAATCTTGCTAGAGCGTTTGCAACAAGAATATCCCCCTCCCGGGCCTTTCACCCCAAATCACATTGCAAACAATCTACTCTTAAGTTTCCTTAAACGTCACTTAAGTGACAGATCACCACTCTCGCATGCAAATAAAACATACTCTAACGAGTATACATATTATTCTGACAGCTTTAACATCGTTCGCTGCTGTGCTAATTAACTGAACGCTATTATGGGGACGTAAACCTATGCCCCCCGTGAACACTCTCTCAATCTCGATGTATGAAAGGCAACATTTATTGTTGAGTCGTTGTAGCTATTATTTTAAATGGGTTGTGTGTACATGGGTGGAAACCTGGACATTTCTCAGAAAACCAATATGTTTCTTTCGTTTCAATGGAAAGAAGAAAAAATACCAAGGATAGGAAGGAAACCCAAGTGTTTTTTGCTTTTCTATAGAGAGAAGTACAAAGAACCAAAATAGGAAACCCCTTGTGTTTATTGCGTCGCTAGGGAAAAATGAACAAAATAACTAAATTAGTGCTTCAGGACTGAACTGCCTAAAGCGGCTGACATTGATTTTTTTTTTCAAGTCAAGGACATTACATATGACAAGGAAAAGTCCTGGTAGGACACTGTCCATTACCTGAGACAACTACTGCCATCTTTATTTAATGTGCTCAGGTTTGTGGGAGATATGGTGGCGTGGTAGTGAGTGTGGGAGATATAGCGGCGTGGAAGTGAGTGTGGGAGATATGATGACGTGGTAGTGAGTGTGGGAGATATGGCGGCCAGGAAGTAAGTGTAGGAGATATGGAGGCCAGGAAGCGGGCGTGGGACATAGTGTAGCGTGGTAGTGAGTGTGGGAGATATGGCGGCGTGGAAGTGAGTGTGGAAGATATTGCGGCGTGGTAGTGAGTGTAGGAGATATGGCGGCCAGGAAGTGAGTGTGGGAGATATGGCGGCGTGGAAGTGAGTATGGGAGATATGGCAGCGTGGAAGTGAGTGTGGGAGATATGGCAGCGTGGAAGTGAGTGTGGGATATATTTCAGCGTGGAAGTGAGTGTGGGAGACATTGCGGCGTGGAAGTGAGTGTAGGAGATATGGCGGCCAGGAAGTGAGTGTAGGAGATATGGCGGCCAGGAAGTGAGTGTAGGAGATATAGCGGCCAGGAAGTGAGTGTGGGAGATATGGCAGCGTGGAAGTGAGTGTGGGATATATTTCAGCGTGGAAGTGAGTGTGGGAGACATTGTGGCGTGGAAGTGAGTGTAGGAGATATGGCGGCCAGGAAGTGAGTGTAGGAGATATGGCGGCCAGGAAGTGAGTGTGGGAGATATGGCAGCGTGGAAGTGAGTGTGGGATATATTTCAGCGTGGAAGTGAGTGTGGGAGACATTGCGGCGTGGAAGTGAGTGTGGGAGATATATCAGCGTGGAAGTGAGTGTGGGAGATATTTCAGCGTGGAAGTGAGTGTGGGAGATATGGTGGCGTGGTAGTGAGTGTGGGAGATATTGCGGCGTGGGAGTGAGTGTGGGAGATATGGCGGCGTGGTAGTGAGTGTGGGAGATATTGCGGCGTGGGAGTGAGTGTGGGAAACATGGTGGCGTGGTAGTGAGTGTGGTAGATATTGCGGCGTGGTATTGAGTGTGGGAGTGGGGAATATGGCGGCGTGGAAGGGAGTGTGGGAGTGGGAGAAATGGCGGCGTAGAAGTGAGTGTGATTAATGGATGTAACAAGAACCCTGTGAACTGAATTATTAATATCTTTCTGCTTCCTGTTATATGATCTTATTTTAAAGACGCCATGTTCACAGTTCGTTAAGGTCACACTCTCCTATCACTATGTTCCAAATACTGGGTTAGGAGGGTCACACTCTCCTATCACTATGTTCCCAGTACTGGGTTAGGAGGGTCACACTCTTCTATCACTATGTTCACAGTACTGGGTTAGGAGGGTCACACTCTCCTATCAAAATGTTCCCAGTACTGGGTTAGGAGGGTCACACTCTTCTATCACTATGTTCCCAGTACTGGGTTAGGAGGGTCACACTCTCCTATCACTATGTTCCCAGTACTGGGTTAGGAGGGTCACACTCTCCTATCACTATGTTCCCAGTACTGGGTTACGACAGTCACACTCTCCTATCAAAATGTTCCCAGTGCTGGGTTAGGACAGTCACACTCTTCTATCAAAATGTTCCCAGTGCTGGGTTAGGACAGTCACACTCTTCTATCAATGTGTTCCCAGTGCTGGGTTAGGACAGTCACACTTTTCTATCAAAATGTTCCCAGTGCTTGGTTAGGACAGTCACACTCTTCTATCAATGTGTTCCCAGTGCTGGGTTAGGACAGTCACACTTTTCTATCAAAATTTTCCCAGTGCTGGGTTAGGACAGTCACAATCTTCTATCAATGTGTTCCCAGTGCTGGGTTAGGACAGTCACACTCTTCTATCAATGTGTTCCCAGTGCTGGGTTAGGACAGTCACACTCTTCTATCAATGTGTTCCCAGTACCTTTTTTTTTTACAGCATGTGCCGACTTCTTGAATTATTTTCCCTTTTACACATGTTTCCTTCTTGCACCATTTACAGACCATAATCCCGCTTTAACAATCTACAAAATATTTTAACGCTTCAACATGGATGTGTTTCTCACGAATTAAGGGCAATGGCCCTGGATTTAAGGGGAGCTTTTACAGGTCGATACAGCGTGGGTGGCCAGGTCGTTGGGCGCGTCATTTAACGGTTCAGACGATCTTGTGTGTTCCTCGCAGCAGACGGCGCAAGTTTTTCAAGTTGCTAGCTTAGGCTTTGAGAGTAATCTCGGGCCTAAAAGATTATGCATGGAACTTGAACAGATATCACAATAGGATTGTTTGAAGACATTCACCAGCTGAGGTCTGCCTTCTCAAGGTTTTCTTTCGGATCTCTGCTAGTCTGGTTGTTAAATGCGATTAACAATGGGCAACAGGCATGTTCAGTTTTGAAGGAACACGTGAATACTGGTAAAGCCTACCTGTTTGTGGTATGCTATTTGCTCTAATTGCACCTTAGAATATGGTTAAATAATCTTTAACGCAAACAGCAGATGTTTAAAGAGTCTAGAAGTCTAGCAAATGTGCGGTACAGAGATATCTAAGTACCACCATCTATTCTCCTGTTAATCTGGGGTATGCCGATATCTGAATAACATCGTTGATCTTCAGACGAGTTTGTGGTACAGCGATATCATAGAGAGTAGGTCTGTTCTCTGCAAGTCTGCGGTACAGCGCTATAACAGTAACTATCTGTTCTCTATCTTCTTTCGGAGAGGCCTGTGGTACGGTGCTGTCATAGTAACTCTATCTGTACTCCGAAAAGTCTGTGATACATCTCTATTATAGTAACTCTATCTCTTTTCTTGCATGTCTGTGATGCTACCATCTCAAAGTGGTAAACAAAATGAGGGGTAGGACTGCATTCAGGGTTATAAAAAATTAAATGGAAAAGACGTAAACAAGGTAAGGGTTAGCCTGATCGGACGTAACAAAACAGCGGATTTTTGTTACGTCCTATCAGGCTAACCCTTACCTTGTTTACGTATTTTCCATTTAATTTTGACCATCTCAAAGTAAGTGCATCACCTCATGGGTTTACATGGCCCAATACTCTTACGACACAAGTTCTTATTTCAGCCTTTGACCAGACTCTCATAAATTTTTCTTCACGATTCTAGCTGCAGACAGCAGTATATCAAATATTTATAAGTATTAATTAAAACCAAGCGACGGACAAGAATAAAATATACAACTAATGACATACATATTTTATGGTGCCGCGCCATCTGGTTCCTAGGGGCCACCAGCTTGCAAACCGCCTCCTAGGAGATAGAATATTGAATATTGCTTCTAGTAAAATAAAGGAATAAATAATTAAATACTATAACTTCTTAAATGTCAACGGATTGATTATTTTTTAAGAAAAGAAGGCAATGGCTATAATGGAATATTTCTTTTTAATGACACATTTTGTATACTGTTTTGCCATTAGATTCACAATGTATAATATTAAAAAGAAACGTTAAAGTATTTTTTTTTTCAATCAAGTTCTCACTAAATGCCTTAAAGATTCAGATTTTAAAAATAAAAATTAAATAATTGCATGTATATCTGAGGTAATTTTTTAGGGGTGGGGTGGGGATGGGGGATCGGATATTCTTATTTCACAAGCTTGCATCTTGAGAAAATGGAGGCCATCTAAGACTGTATACAAATATTCGGACTTACTCTCCTTTAGTCCATCAAACCACGTGACTAGTCAAACTTTGACCACCATTCCCTTACCAGTAACCCAACAAAGTGCTGTAACTACGTCACATCATGCCCCTTATAACACGTGACTATCCCTCCATTGACCCCCCACCCGCCTACCAGTAACCCAACCCAGTGCTGTAACTACGTCACATCATGCCCCTTAAAACACGTGACTATCCCTCCATTGACCCCCTACCCGCCTACCAGTAACCCAACCCAGTGCTGTAACTACGTCACATCATGCCCCTTAAAACACGTGACTATCCCTCCATTGACCCCCACCCGCCTACCAGTAACCCAACCCAGTGCTGTAACTACGTCACATCATACCCCTTAAAACACGTGACTATCCCTCCATTGACACCCCCACCCACCCACCAGTAACCAAACTAACGTTGTGACTACGTCTCATCGTGCCCCTTAAAACACGTGACTATCCCTCCATTGTCCCCCACCCGCCTACCAGTAACCCAACCCAGTGCTGTAACTACGTCACATCATACCCCTTAAAACACGTGACTATCCCTCCATTGACACCCCCACCCACCTACCGCTAACCAACCTAACGTTGTGACTACGTCTCATCGTGCCCCTTAAAACAAGTGACTATCCCCCCACCCACCCACCAGTAACCAACCTGACGTTGTGACTACGTCTCATCGTGCCCCTTAAAACAAGTGACTATCCCCCACCCACCCACCAGTAACCAACCTAACGTTGTGACTACGTCTCATTGTGCCCCTTAAATCATATGACCAGCCAATCTTTGAACCGGAAGTCGTATTGTCCTACGAGCTTTGCAGCCATTAGCCGAGTGATGTGACACCTATTTTTTAAGGGATTTCAATTATTTAACGTCAATACGAGGTCGTCTCGTGTCACGTGACAGTCTGACCTGGTCAGTCCGAACACGAAGAGTTCATTCCCCTTCTTGTGTCTTAGTTATGTTTAAGGCTGGTGTATGGCGTGCTACATAGGGTTCTCTCATTATTCATACAATATCTTTTTCAGTTATAAAATACCGACTCTCTGTTTTTTTATTCATACGATTCCAATGTCAGTAATCAAAACGTATCTTTTCTTGAAATGAATCATTCATAAAGTATAATTTCAATGAACGCGAAATTATAATAATACTTCGTTGTGAAAACGAAATATTTTAGACTGATTTTATACATTGCGACCCCGTTAAGTCGCGCTTCGTTATTTTGCGAATTCGCTTAATTCGCGGTAATTTCCATGGCTCCCAAATTTTGCGACGTAACATTGTAATTAGGGCTGTTATCGATTAAATTAAATTTAATCGTTAACTTTTGAGAAATTACCGATTAATTAATCGATAATTTTGTTAAGCTAAAAATAAAAATGTATGACGTCATTAAACTGAAAATTTCAAGAGAAGTAATAAAAATAGGCAATGGACATTTTTTTTTAGTTATTTTTAAAACATATTTAGCAATAATAATGAGTTAAATAACGCATTAAAGTTGAGGCACTTGGATGAAAATTTCAAATTAATTTTAAAATATAGATCTACAAGTAATACAGCTATATAGAAAATGTTTGATGATTAACAAAAACATAAAAGATAATCTTTTTATCTCACGTGTTCAAAAGTTATGATTTTTTTCTAAGACCTCATAATAATCTTTTTCACTACGCTGTTTTCCTTCGCATTTTCTGCTTTTTATGACATTTTAAAAAATGCCCATAACTTAAGTATTTTATTTTATTTAATTTTAAAATATAATATTGTTAGGAGATATATTTAAATATAAGTAGTACAATGTAATGTCAATGAATTTAAATTTTGTTATTGTTAATTTTAAAAAATGTTGTTTTTTGGTGGTTTTTTGGTATTATTTTCCTTATAAAACAGGTTATTTTTAAGTTTACGCTTTTATAGTCTGTTTTTTAAATGTAACCGTTTGTACTTTAATAAAACAAGTTATTAGTAATAATTAATTATTTATTAATAAATCGGGAAAAAATAATTAAAAACAGTTCTTCAATTTTAATCACTATTTTATCGATTAAAATAATTTTAATCGATAAAAATATTTACCGATTAATCGAGAAATTAATCGGTAATTTCCGCAGCCCTAATATATATATATATATATATATATATATATATANTGAAAATTTCAAATTAATTTTAAAATATAAAAGTAATACAGCCATATATAAATTGTTTGATGATTAACAAAACGATAAAGATATTTTTTGTTTATCCCAAGTGGTTCAAAAGTTATGATATGTGATCTGCAAGACCTCATAATCACTTTTTTCACTTGGTTGTTTTCCTTCACATTTTGTGCCATTTTATGGCATATTTAAAATGCCCATAACGTAAGTATTAAATTTAATTCAATTTAAAACATATAATATTGTTGAGAGATATATTTAAATATATGTAGTTCAATATAATGTCAATGAATTTAAATTTTGTTTTTGTTAAATAATTAAAAACAATGTTATATTTTTAATATCATTGTCCTTATTAAAAAAAAAAGGTTATTTTAAAGTATGCGCCGGTTATAAGTAGTGAAAGGAGAATTTGTACGTATAAAAATATTTTTAAAAAATATTATTAATTATTTATTAATAAATCAAACATTAAAAAAACAAAACAATTCTTGTTTTTAATCACTATTTTATCGATTAAAATAATTTTAATCGATAAAATAATTTACCGATTAATCGAGAAATTAATCGGTATTTTCCGGAGCCCTAATTGTAATAAATGATATGTAAGTAATATTTTCCCGCGATTTAACGTTTCTAGTTGTAGATACTTGTTAAAAAATTGTGTTTTTTTCTAAAATGTCATTATCGAAAGAACTGGAAAAACCAACCCATACGCTAAAGGGTTAAACTATCGAGAAAAAAAGCTTAAGATACTAATGTTCCAAGTGAGGATAAATCGCGATTCACCTAAGTCGCGATTACACAAGTATGGACACGAACGGCCGCGACTTAACGGGGTCGCACTGTATATTGTTTAAAAAATGCCCAGGTTTATTGACGCTGTTAAGTGCGCCAAATACAGTGGTGCCTCGAATAACGAACGCCTCACGTTACGAACAAATACTTCGAACTTTTTTGTAACGATTAACAAACATCCCCTCAGGTTAAAAATAATAGGAGATAGTGAGATCGAAAGATGGGGAGGGAGAGAGAGAAAAAAAAAGAGTGAGAGAGAGAGAGGGAGAGCAAGGTTTACCTTGACAATAATCGAGTAAAGTTCATTAAAATGCCACGCAGTAACAGTAGCCTTGTTTTAGCACGCGTGCGCAGATTGGCTTTCATAGGCCTTTCAGCGTAAGTAAACCCCCCACCCACCCCCCTGTTAACCCCATCAATTGTGATTTGAAAGAATGATAGTGGCTCTTATACGGAGCACAAACACATAACAGTGTAAACGACCTGGTGTTAATGATATGCCGCAATCACTTCCCCGGGGCCTTGCGTCTGCTTCAATGTTGCTGATGTTTCGGTTTACGAACGTTTCAGTAAAGAAACAAAATCGGGTCTGTAATGATTTCAATAATTAAAAAGGAAGTAATTCAAATTCAAGTTTTAAAAAATGTAAAATCAAAGAAACAAAAAGCTTCGTTTAAGGTAATTTTATTTTAAACAAATAAATGATTTAATTAAATTACAATGACGCCTAAATGTCTCTCCGAATTGGATGTATGGAATGTGAAGGAAATTTGTTTCCATAAAAAAAATTTTTAAGCCTAATTTTATTCATATGAAATACAGAGACTTCGAAGTAATGTCTGAATAAGACAATGCACTGACTAGAAACTACTGAGACTTAAGTAAAGTCTGAATAAGACAATGCACTGACTAGAAACTACTGAGACTTAAGTAAAGTCTGAATAAGACAAATGCACTGACTAGGAACTACTGAGACTTAAGTAAAGTCTGAATAAGACAAATGCACTGACTAGAAACTACTGAGACTTAAGTAAAGTCTGAATAAAGCAAATGCACTGACTAGAAACTACAGAAGCCATCACAAGATAGAAAAGGATTTACTAAGGCTGAATCTAGAAAAAAAAGTAGTAGAAATATTGATTCATGAACACACATTTATTCACCCCCCCCCTTTTGCCTCTTCCCCTCCTTTCAGACTATCATTAGACTTTTTTAAACGTTGAAGACATCCGTCTTTTCTGCCCGGTCACAGTTTGACAAGCCCGATTACAACAAATCTCGTGTAACGCGAGACATCGCGAGATTTGGCTTGCCGCTGTTTAAAATTCAAAAGGAAGGCCGTTATTTGAGTCCCATGTTTAATAGATGGGAAACACAATCTCTAAGTCCCGTCATTTGAGACCGTTAGTTGGTCTCAGGGGAACTCTCAAAGCAATCTTCTGGAATCCCCAAATAAATGGACTACAGTCATCAACTCTGTTTACTTTTGTTTGTTCTTTTAAAAGATAAAATTACAGGTCAGAAGCCACACGTGGTAGACGGGAAATGGCTGGAGAAAATCACTGGTAACAAATAATAATAATAAAAAAACTTTTTAAAATTACACCAATTCTCAAAAATCGGGCTCCTTAAATATATAGTGCCAGTTCTGCGCGAAAAATTTGATTTGATGATGAAAATCTGAGACTCTGTTTTTCGTTTTTAACATTAGGAGTGGCTGCTGTAGAAATAATAATTTTCTCCAGATATTACCAAAAAAAAATTCTTAGTGTTTCTAACCTAACGAGACACCCTCCCTTCTATTGCCCCCTTCCTCCTCTACTCATTCTGTATAATAATACGCCAGAACAAGAAGACATATGAAAGCCAGCAAGACTCAGTTTTATATAGAACTAGATGCCCGCGGCGTAGCATACGCCGCAGATTTGCTCATAGATCTTGCAAAGAAAGTGGAGGGGGTGAACAGACACAAAAATACATCACGATGAAATCAGAACAACGCGAATAACCTCGGATGCGAGGATAACTGCGACGCATTGTTGATCTGGAAACATGTGCACTGTGGTTAGCCACTTGCCACCCCCACCCTTCACTACCCTAGCTTGCAAACCATAAACTAATTGGCATAAGCTGACAAAGGGCATTCGTCAAGGTTATTCCCAATCGTCTTGTGTTACTTATGGTGATCGAAGAGATAGTGGGAAATGAACGGGCACAGACACTAACATTTTTTTAAAAAATTTTTAAAGTTATTTCTTAGCTAGGAATTTAACCTACGACCTCAGCGTGTTAGGCGAATGTTCTAACCATTACATTACGAAATACATGTTATTTTGTTGTTCTGAAAGAACACAGAGATTGACTTCAATTCAACGAAATTTTGAATGTTTACTACCTTTTCTTGCAATCTGATGGGTCGGTGGGGTCAAGGTTAGACAGCTTGCTACGTCTTGTCCGGCATGGTCGGACCATGTAGAGAATTATATATAAATAGATACGTCAGGGCAAGCAAGACAGATCACGCTCACTTCTATACAGAAGGTTACTGTGTCCTACGCTTATCCGTGGTTTTAGTCTAGTCTTGCATTTTCATTAGAGTATTTAATGTTGATAGAGTTTTGATTTTCCTGGTTTCTTCAGGCAACCCATTCCATGCCCGATTTCCGGATGGGAAGAAAGAAAACTTGTATGTGTTTATTCTTGCATGCCGAATAAGAAAGGTGTTTTTATCCTTATGTCTATCTGAGGGTTGTATTAAGTAACTTCTGTGTGTCTTTCTAAATTAGACATGCGCATTGGGGTCTAGCTATCGCCCCCCCCTCATTTTCTGCGGCGTATGCTACCCCGCAGGTCGGATGTAGTTCCTATTATAAGTAGTGATGCGTCTGTGTGTTCGACATGCGAACTACTAATTTCATTCCAAACATTTATGGTGAGGTTAATGTCGCTAAATAAAACTATATTCAGCTGCAAGCATTTGTTCTCATTTCGACAGGCTTGTCCTTGGGACAAAATTTTGGGGGTTCCACCCCTCCCCTTCCCATGGGGTAACTATTATAATAGTAATATTATTTAAAATAAAAGTTTTGAATTTTTGAAAGTTTAGGTTTAGTGTCTACCAAATAGGACTACATATTCAAAAAGACATGCAAAACGACAAAATTTATTGACTTTATGACAATTCAGTATCATTCTGATACTCTCATTTTATTAATTTAAATTTAAATGGTAAATGCTAATATGTGCTGTCCCATCCCATCCCGTCCCATGGGACGTTTCGCATGGGAATCCCATGGGAATAACATTCCTATGAACAAGCCTGCATTTGGGCCCTATCCCGACAAAGGGGTTTTATGGTTCAGCACCCAACGCGATCTTACTCTGACGGATATGCGCATGCCCTTTTCGAACTGATGCAAATGCACGTCCCAAAGACAAAGTTCAGCTCCGTTTGAGAACGTAACAGAGCTGTACGCCTCGAGGAACTTCATGTAAGTTTGTGAACGTAACAGAGCTGTACGCCTCGAGGAACTTCATGTAAGTTTGTGAACGTAACAGAGCTGTACGCCTCGAGGAACTTCATGTAAGTTTGAGAACGTAACAGAGCTGTACGCCTCGAGAAACTTCATGTAAGTTTGAGAACGTAACAGAGCTGTACGCCTCGGGGAACTTCATGGAAGTTTGTTGATCTTAAACTTTATCGAAAAGGTAAAAACTAATCCTGGGATGTATCAATAAAATCTAGGTCAAGGAGATAATTCTAACAACCAGGTTGAACAGATTAATATCTCACCAAAGAGCCTCTTAAAAACGAATTTCAGAATAAAACAATACGTTGAAGCTATTGTTTCATCTAGTACTGCTATACTCAAAGCTTCTTCAAAAAAGTTTTGAGACAAAGAAGGACTCTTCCACTAAAGCTCTATGTTATAAAACGTAAGTTTTTATTTTATTTTAAAAATCCTGTTTCAAATCCAGAGGCATAAACAGGGGTAAATGATATTGGGGAGGGGGGTTGAGCCAAATTTTA
Source organism: Radix auricularia (assembly GCA_002072015.1). Classification (NCBI taxonomy): domain Eukaryota; kingdom Metazoa; phylum Mollusca; class Gastropoda; family Lymnaeidae; genus Radix; species Radix auricularia. The sequence continues at coordinate 98,837 of MUZC01000787.1, read as the reverse complement.
ATTCGCACTTCCAGTGAGAAAATATAATTTGGTACCCAAAATTACACTCAAGTAAAAAAAAAAAAAGAGAAGAACTCAAAAGTTGCGCTTTGATAACAACACAAGATTGCATTTTTATTAATATTGTAAAGAACCTTGGTTGTTCTTGCGTTTACTATCTCTGGTTCTTTCACTCTAATTCTTCTAATCTCCACACAGTACACACTCTTGGTTACTTATTATTCAAACACTAACTCAAAGACTCATGCACAACTACAATCTGTTTTATTTCCGTGCTTCGTTACTTAAGTTTACTCTAATTCTTCTATCCCTATCTCAGTGTGTCTCCCTATCTAACTGTGTTCCTATCTTCCGTCCCTATCTCCGTCTGTCTGTGAGTGTGTATGTGTGTGTGTCTGTGTGAGTCTGTCCAGTTCTCATCCGTGCGTCCCCTCTAATACCCGTCAGTCAGCGCCCCTTAATTCCCATTGTCCGAAAGTCAATTGTCAATCATCTTGTACCACCCCTAGGTAAGACGGGGGTGGGTTTGGTTTGACGTAACCGATCTCTGGTCACTCATCCCCCTTCCCTCGTCCACTGCTTCGACCCGTTCTCAATTGTCGGCTCCTTTCATCTACCAATTCCATTCTGATTCACAGTTCAAGCGAGGTAACATCTGAACGTCACATTTCGCACCTCTGGCCCTCTGCCACGCTCAGGGCCTCCACAATATTAATGTTATACAGTATTGTTGATACAATTATACATCATCCGGGATACTGTTATTCAAATGTCGAACTTTGTGAACAAGAACTTAGGTTTAAAAAAATATTGTCCTTAATCGTTCTATAGTACTGCAATAATGTTTTATTTGGCTTTATTTTGTTCTGTTTCAGCTTCAGCACGCAAAAATTAGTCCGACAAAACTATAAAATAACAACAATTCTCCAGCTATATTTTCATTGGTTAAAATCGATTAAGTTTCATTGTTCGAGTCGTTCTCCACGCCTTGATGTATCGCTGGCCCCTCGAGCTGGATGAGCTCCATTAGGGACACTTCACCTTATGAAATCAAGGACGTACTACCGTCTCAGCGGGGTTAGACAAGTGCACGCCATATGAAAATGGCTTCTGTGATTTCAAATGGATCCGGGTCAAAACAAGTGTACACGCATGCGCAGAAAAAATTAGGTCAAAATAACTAATGTTCCATTCGCTGATTATTCTCTCCCATCCCCCCCCCCGCCCCGGGCCACTTTTTCTTTCTGTAAACTTTAGAAGTATTGATGTCTGAAGCGGTTCGTGCAATTAATATTTCTAAGCTAATTTCCGGACAGTGTAAGATTTCTCCCAAGGTCATATTTCATGTTTTAGAGTGACGCAGTGGAGTCAAGGACGCAGCACAATTTTAAATTGGCTACAGTTCTTAGGTATTATACGATTGTTGTGCCATCTCAAAACGGACTACAACATCTTTCGGGCTCTGACACGGTCAGTGACACCCGTGTCAGATTTAGAGCAGTAAGTGCGTGTTTGTTAGGACCTCCTGAAGGCGGCCTTTTTCTTTAAGCTTTTAATCAGAGGCGTAGCTGAAACTTTTGAAGCTAGGGGCAGCTAAAAAATTTACCGGTTTCCACTTAACGAAAACTGCAATGCATGAAGAGTACACACACATATGTACGTACATAAAAGGCTGCGGAAATTAGCTATTAATTAATCGTTTCATCGTTAAAATTTAATCGATTAAAATTAATTTGATCGATTGTACTTGTTTTAAAATCTAAGAAACTATTTCTATTTGTTCCCCATTGATTAGTAATTTATATTTGTTATTACTTACATGCTTTTCCCGAGTTTTATTATGATTTATTTAGATAACCATACGTAAACAAAAAAGTTTTTTCTTCCTGATTTTTTGCATAGCATAACAAATTTGCTGTGTCACTTCCCAAAATTTTGGAGCCATGAAATTGCCCCGACTTTATCGATTTCGCTAACTAATGAATCGTAACTTAATGGCATCTATATAAGCGTTATAAAAATACAATTCATCGCAATTAATAGATTAATCGCTTAAATTTTTCCTCAAATATTCGAACAATATTTTTATTCAGTACCATATATATATTTATATATATATATCTCCCAAAGATTGGAACTGATCTTCTAGAATCATCTACGTCGAGAGGCATTCAGTTTACCAGAGCTAGATTATATAACCATGCAACAGACGAGGGTGGTGGTGCGTTTCTAGTGTCAAGTGGGACGTGGTGGTCGAGAGGTAGCGCTCTCGACTGTCATACCGATGGTCACGGGTTCGAATCCACACGAAGGTGAGGATTTGTTCTCGCGGCCTGAGGAGTCCCCGAGTCACCCAGCTCCGAATGGGTACCTAACTAGACAATAGTTAGGCGGCTGGGGAAATGCGTGGAACCCCTATAGCCGTGGCCTGTGACCGCTGCATCACTTGCCAACAGATCATCTCTCATGGTCTGTGGACGCAATTATCTTCTGCATAGAAGGAGCGTCTGTATATCTAAGATAAGAAAAAAAAAAGTAACCGATTTTATGAGTTAGGTACTGTTTTATAGGCTACAACAGATTTGACTTGAACCGGCAGCTGCAGTCCTCAACAACAGATTGGGCATAAGGATCCCAAATGGAGAAGAAAATCAGCAGTCCCGAGCTCTTCATGGGGCTTCTCAGAAAACCCCCTCAGCTCTCTGACCCTCAAGGAGGCGTAAAAATTGAGAAGCGGTCGCTTCTGAAGCGGCCACCTGGGCGTCCAGGACACAAGGTCGAAAACGCCTCCCACTAAGTTGTTCTTCTGAAGGAGAGATGGGATTTTCCCTACTTCGACTCGCTACCACTTCGGTGCTACTCCGTCAAAGCACGTGAGTCTCTATGGTTGGTACCGCCGCAATGCGAGAGATTATCAATGACCTACCTGGGGTGTGACCCCCACTGAAAGGTTTTCTCAGAGCTGGCGTCCGCTGCGTTCTTATCGGTTCCTTTTGCTAATCCGTACTTGCGCTCCTGGCCCTAAACCTGCACCGCTCAAATGGTATTGCTAGTAAAATTGGGCATAAAGAGCGGTCTATTACAGCCATATAGTATACAAAAGTCTGGGCCCAAGAAAACGGTATCGTACAGTCGTGAACAATAGATACTCCACCCCTGAACAACAGATAGGACCTTTTAAAAGTTTTATTACAGCCTAAAAAACAGATTGCATCTTACAAAACGGTCAATTACAGCCCAGTACAATTAATGAACACACCAAAACAGTATATTACAGCCCTGTACAATAGACTGAGTTGCTGGATAGAGAAGTAAATAGTGCGCTCGTCTCACAAGCGAGGGATCGAGCCCACGCAAAGCCACAATAAGAATGATGAAAGACAAACGCTAAGAATAATAAAGTCCTCCACTGACCAGGAAGGGAATCGGGGCACCCACCAGGTCTACCAAACCCCTAGTAAATTCTAATGGAAACATTAGGGACCCCCTCCGACCATCTGTTATGGGACATAAAATGGTCTGAACACAACATAACAGCCAAATGCACCCGAAAACAACAGATTGAAACTAACAAAACGGTCTATTATAGCCCTCTACAGTAGACTGGACTCACAAAAAACGGTCTATTACAGCCCTGTACACAACAAAACGGTCTATTACAGCCCTGTACACAACCAAACGGTCTATTACAGCCCTGTACACAACAAAACGGTCTATTACAGCCCTGTACACAACAAAACGGTCTATTACAGCCCTGTACGCAACAAAACGGTCTATTACAGCCCTGTACACAACAAAACGGTCTATTACACCTGAATACAACAAAACGGTCTATTACAGCCCTGTACACAACAAAACGGTCTATGACAGCCCTGTACACAACAAAACGGTCTAGTACAGCCCTGTACACAACAAAACGGTCTATTACAGCCCTGTACACAACAAAACGGTCTACTACAGCCCTGTACACAAAAAACGGTCTATTACAGCCCTGTACACAACAAAACGGTCTATTACAGCCCTGTACACAACAAAACGGTCTATTACAGCCCTGTACGCAACAAAACGGTCTATTACAGCCTTGTACACAACAAAACGGTCTATGACAGCCCTGTACACAACAAACCGGTCTATGACAGCCCTGTACACAACAAAATGGTCTATGACAGCCCTGTACACAACAAACCGGTCTATGACAGCCCTGCACGCAACAAAACCGTCTATTACACCTGAATACAACAGATTTGACTCGACAAAGCGGTCTCTTACATCCATACACAACTAATGTATCCCAACACAACTGTCTCCTACAAATTTGTAAGTCGCGGCGTAGTGTTACACTAACCTCAGCACCCCGTCTCGGCCTATTACCATTAAACGCGGAAACTTCCCCCATTAAATAGTCCCCCGGACAAAAGATAGCGTCCGGTTCATTCTATGACGTCGGCGATCAAGTGCCCATTGACAGGCGCCTTTTGTTGGGAAAAGTCCCTTAAGTGGTCTTGTGTGATCGCAAATGAATTGTCTCGCTTTATTCTCGGGATTCCTCGCTGAAAACGTGAGTATGAGAGGGATCCAGAGAGATGTAGTGGGCTGGAAATTGGTGTATTTTTTTTATTTTTTTTTATTATTATTTTTTTTTAATTTAAATTTCTATCGTTATAATTATGTGTCTCGTATCGTATACTGGCTTGTACACATGTTCCATATTGACAGTGAGAGCGGCGTACACAGGTACAAATGTTCATGTTCATAGGTGCTATCAAAACCAATGTGCAGGTAAAAGTGTTCATGATCATAAGTGCAATCAAAACCAATGTGCAGGTACAAGTGTTCATGATCATTGTGGTGAAATGTGTGTTATGTGGCTGTTGTCAAGGGTATTATTATTATTATTATTTTACACACACAAGGATATACTTCAGTGATCTCCGCAAATGATTAAGACCAAGAACCGTTGTATAATACAAATTATAAACTTTAATTTACCATATATATATACAATGACAAATTACTTGGTAGATAACGAAGTGCCCTTATATTAACTATTTAAAGCAAATAGTAAATAGGCTAGCTAGGTGTCATCATACGGCCTGCCTTATGCCGATGTCTCTTTAAAGGTTATACTTAAATTAAGTGGGTGTAGTCCCTGGTCACTGGGTCTTGCGGGTGACACGGGTGGTCTAGCTGCGCCGTGCTGTATGACGTCAGCCCTCGAGGTCAGCCCGCCCCTTGCGCCGAGACGTTCTCCGGTGACTGTATCACGCCGCGACCTACTTCTGTCTCCAGGCGACGTGACGACAGCGCTCTCGGATTGGTGTCCCTCTCGTGTTGACAAACAATGAAGCGGTCAGCTGAGTTGGTAAACAATGTGTAGGATGCGATGTCGATCTGGTCGATCGTACACGCTGGAACTTCTATCCACGTGCTTGCAAATGACGTTCCTCGTCCTGTGGACGGCTTCGGTTCAACGGCGTAAAAACACCGATTGGCCGGATGGTTGAAGAGCACAGGGCTCTGTGACGATTGTGCTTATCGGCCTAATTCACGGAGATTCATGTGATTAGGTCCGATGTTAGCACTAGGAGATCTGCTAGTGTCCTTGGCTGACACGGACGCTAGTTGCTGTCGCGTGGCAAGGGTAGCACTCCTCTCTACAGCTATCATACACAAGAAGGGGGACGGTGGTCCGACAGCCTCAAGTGTGCAATACCTCTGGTCGTCTCCCGGGAATTCAGATGCATCTAAACTCGGGCGTACCAGGAACCAGTCTATGAAAATAGAAATAAAACTCGGGGAATCTTCTATTTCACAGACCTATGACGTTCCTCCTTCCAACGACAAGCCGTTCAGAGCAAGCCGCCAGAAGGGTATAACAATTTGACATACTAATTTGATTAATTGTGTATGCTTACTATCACGGGTGTCGGCCTATTTGGCGAACACCTCACACGTGAGTTCAGCAATTATTAAAACAATCTACACAACTAAAGATATAATTAACCATCCACACACGCTGCTCCATCTATTTGGTGGAGATCGCGTGTGCAGGCACATTATAATTTAAGTAAACATGTTATTGGTAAGAATATACATGGGTCCCAACACGGTAAAATGTGTCCCGTGGGGTAATAAATCCATGTCAATCGGACAGGATTGATATCAATCGGCCATAATAAAATATAAGTGATAATCAATGTGCATGAATAAAATAAGATAAGAGTTCACTCTTACTAGACTGGTGGATTGCTGGCTTTTCCTTGATATAACACGGTGACTGATCTTGTCTGATGAATACCTCCGTGGTTGGGCAGTGGAAAAGACTGAGTTGGTGTTTGTGCACGGCTTATATTTCGGATGGTCATGTGATTTCCATTATCCTTGATTGGTTGTGTCCAAAAATATGACCAATGGTATTAGGACTTCCTTTATTCAGCCCCGTAGCAGAAAGTATGCACGCATATCTGTCAAATTTTGAGACGGCTGGTTACCCCCCC
>MUZC01000787.1:52153-68515 GCA_002072015.1 Radix auricularia | reverse complement strand
CCCCGCCCCAAAAGCCGTATTTTCTAAATAAAAATTAGCATGTTTCAAAATGTTTTTTACCATTTCAATATGTATATTGATTTTCAAGCGTAAATTTGCACTATAATATCGTAACATGCGTGAAGCCATTAAAAACTTCATTAAATAAAATTGTAAACAATCAAATATATCATTGGAACTTTCATTTAAAGTTATGCGTTTTTTATGTGACATTACATTTTTAAACATACCTTCCCCCTCGTCACACATCGTCACAGATGCGTGACCCCCTCCCCTTATGGCGGATGAAATGAGGTGGGCTGAGCCGGCTAAAACAAGTGGCCCCAAATTAATTAAATCTTATTATAGTCTATAATAAAGATGGGCAAATGTTTGTATGAATCCCTGAAAATGCCTTGGATAGTCATACGGTAATGAGTAGGAGGTATAACGGAATCCAGGCTATTCTTCGTGAGAAATGCAGTGTTGCTCATTATGTGCCGTTCACAGCTCATTCCCTTTATTTGTTTGGGGAAAGTGGACCAGGTTGTCCTGCTGCAGTCAGATTTGTTTTGTCTTCTACAAAATCTTTATACCTGGCTTGTTGTGTCTACTCATCGTTGACAGGTACTTCAAAAACACTTGAAATTGATACCTGTTAACAGAGCCTTGTGTGACACAAGATGGTCAGCCCGACATGATGCTGTAAGGTCTGTTAATAAATCATACCATGAGAATATTGCAGCACTGAAAGAATTAGCAACTAACGAAAATCAACAACGTGACTGTTGACTTGAAGCAGGAGGATTTTGGAAGGAAATTGAACAACTAGTAATCGCTATTTTACTTGAAATTTGGAACACAATTTTAGAAAGATATCAGAAAACGAATTTATCGCTTCAAAAACCGTGAATATCCTTGAATTCAGCCATGCATTTGATGTCTCTCATTGAGTTTGTTAAAAGACAGTATTCTTAATTTGATTCCTATAAATAAAAAAGAAAGGACAAGTCCTTGGAAAAAAAAGAGACTAAACAATGTTCAATACTGTCAAAAAGAGAAAGTGTCACGTTGATAAAGTGACATCACCAAAAAGGTATTTCTAGTAATCAGTAACAAACTTTCTTGAGCTCTACAAAATCTGTTAAGCGCATATAAAGACATCCATGAGAAAGTTGGCTTTCTTACAAACCCAACTGAGCTCAGCAATCCGATGGGCATCAGCCTAGTTAATGGAAGAATAACCAAGTGATTTCAAAGACTGCTTACCTTCAGAATTAGTTCAATTTTCAGAACTTTAAAAAATGTTATTGTCCAGCCCCAGGCTCAGGGTAAGAAAAAATAACTAGCAGAATGTGAAACTCAAAACACGTGACCAGAGCTAAAAATGTTGCTGCTTTTAAATGAGCTCAATTTGACACAGACCTTTACAAAAAATGTAGATCTAACATCGCACTTCGCGTCTAACTCTCAATGAATACATCAAACTGCAGCAGAGTGCGATCATTAGTAAATTTGACATTTTGAAAAAGTTGAAATGAGTGAGAATTTCCATGGGACAAACAAGACTGATATGCTCTCTCTAATGAGCTTTGAAAAGGAACTATTGTAAGCTTACTTAGCTTTACTGACTCTATTTACAACTTCACCATGAGAAAAAATTGCAAACGAAAGTTGTAGGTTGAAATAAATAATTTTATGACTTTTTAAAATTCAAAATAGAGAAAACAATTCGTTACCTCATAAAAAACCAAAGTTTAAAAAAAAAAAACATCAATAAATACGGAATGAATAGCGCGTAATGTTAATGTTTATGGGGGCGCGTACGTAACCACGAAACAGCTTAAGTCGGAATGAGCCCGTTGTAACCCGAGGACTATCTGTATATAAATATGCATATATATGCTTGCATGCCTTCAGTGATGTAAATAAAACAAAATATTAACTCAAAAGACATTCAATTCATAATTTCCTTCTAAAAAAAGCAACAAAGAAAACCCATCTTTCAATTCTTTTTGGAGTAAAATCGTACTCCCCCCCACGCATCCCCACATTGGTGGAGGGAGTAAAGAGGTGGGATTCATCCATGCCGTTGGTGTATTTCAAAGTCCAAATGGCTTTAAATCTTTTAAAACAGAAGAAACCGCCTCTTTCATGTCCAACCTTTTTAAAGATCTCTCTGCTGTTACTTTTTTCTCTCTCTTTTTCCTAATTTGTTATAATGTTGTTAGTGTGTTGGGACTGTTTTATTATTCTGAGTTATTTGATATATTTTTAATTGAAAGTATTCGCGATTAACATACTTCATTGTGTTTCTTGATTTCTTTCTAGTTGAAAGAAATATGTCTCCATTTTTTGTGACATAAAATCAAACAATTTATTTTGTCTTTAAATAGGCCAGTGAGAAAATCATATTAGTACTTGATCTTCAACCGTTAAAAATAAATTTTAAAAAAGTGCAGCCACATTCTCGGCCAATCAGAATGCTTCGAGGCGAACACCTACAATGCAATGGTCAAAGTTGTATGTATCTCACTCGTACATTTTTAAAGCTCTGAAACTTCATGTCGTTGTCAACGTCCGGAGTTAAGTGGATCACACATGCGCAAATCTTCACACATACACGTCTGCCCTTTTCATGCCTGATGAATTGTCTCAGACCCGTAGATCGTTCCTGGCTTTTATTCTAAGGATTTATCTCAAAGATCATGTAATCGTCGCATTAACCTCGCGGGATCGTCTATTCTGCCAATAACCTCGCGGGATCGTCTATTCTGCCAATAACCTAGCGGGATCATCTAATCTACATATATGTATTGTTATTTCCATGTAAAGCGCTGTGAGCCTGGCTCCTTGCTGGGATACAGCGCTATATAAATTATAATTTTATTATTATTATTAACCTCGCGGGATAGTACATTCTACGAATAAGCCTCCAGAGATGTCTAGTAAACAAATTAACCTTCAGGATTCGCTTAATCTACATTATTCATAGTCCATATGCTCGTGTTTCACCACTTTGACTCACCTGACTTACCTGTAGTTTAACCTGCCGTCTTTTGTTCAGATTTCATTGATGCTGGTGATGGGGAGTGAGGGGGGAACTCTCTCTCTCTTTCTCTCTCTCTCTCTCCTCTCTCTCTCTCTCTCGGTTACGTTACATTGACATTGCTGCCATCAGCAGGGACTCGAACTGTTTGTTGACCGTCTGCCTGTGTCTAACATGTATCCGCCAGACACGTCGTTAGACGGGCCCGCCGCCCCCCCCTCCACGTGCCCCCACCTACCAGACGCCAGCCTCAAATGTTGGAGGGTACCGCCTACCATCGCGGATTCTGGAAGCTTGCGCGTATCTCTGGTGTACGGGTGTGAAGGGGTTCGCGGATGCCAGATATCGCCAGTACATGTCAACTCATTAATTGAACAGTCCGACAACAGACCAACGACACTCCTCACACCCGTGTTACCATTGGAGTGTGAGTGAGGTCCTCCCACACACAACGGTGTTACCATTGGAGTGTGAGTGAGGTCCTCCCACACACAACCCACACACAACGGTGTTACCATTGGAGTGTGAGTGAGGTCCTCCCACACACAACGGTGTTACCATTGGAGTGTGAGTGAGGTCCTCTCTCACACACCCGTGTTATCATTTGAGTGAGGTTCCCCCACACATACCCGTGTTACAATCGGAGTATGGTCCCCCCACACACACAAACACCCGTGTTACAATTCTAGTGAGGTCCCCACACACACACAAACACCCGTGTTACAATCGGAGTAAGCTCCCCACACACACAAACGCCCGTGTTACAATCGGAATGAGGTCTCCCCACACACATCCTCACCCCCACTGCTTGACAAACCTATTGTACAAAGGCGCTGTGTGACGTCACTGAGAGTTGCTACGGTGGCAACCAACTACGTGTACCGGATGTCTAATAATTTTTCAATTGTAGAAGTAGAAGTTAAAATCAGTATTTTTTAAGATTAATTTTTATGCCAGTGAAAAAATTAACGTTGAAAGAGACAAAAGCGATTCAATTAATTTTTTGAATTTTTAAAATAATAATTATTCATAAACCTAATGTTCATTTAGTTATAATAATTTATTGTTAAGGTTAACGAATGCTTGTGAACTATATTTTGATAGGGGATTGCTCTGTTAATTTAACGAATATATGTATTTAAATAGACCGTATATAATATACTGTTAATAATAGTATTAATAAGTTCCTTGAAAAGTTAAATTAAATTGTTAGCTTGAATTGATGTTTGCTTGTGTGAAATACGGGTGTTGGTAAATGTATTTTAAATATTTAAATAAAGTTGGCGTTGGGGGAGGGGGCGGAGACATTTGTTGGTTTAGTCACGTGACTGTAAACGTGGTCAGGTAAACGTTGTCAGGTAAACGTGGTCAGGTAAAGGTGGTCCGGTAAACGTGGTCAGGTAAACGTGGTCAGGTAAACGTGGTCAGGTAAACGTGGTCAGGTAAACGTGGTCAGCTGAACGTGGTCAGGTAAAGGTGGTCAGGTAAACGTGGTCAGGTAAACGTAGTCAGGTAAACGTGGTCAGGTGAACGTGGTCAGGTAAACGTTGTCAGGAGAACGTGGTCAGATGAAGGTGGTCAGGTGAACGTGGTCAGGTGAACGTGGTCAGGTGAACGTGCACTACACCCAAGTTTTTAAACAATCACTGGAACACGTGTTACAATTTGTGCACTTGGAACACATAGTGCACATGGTACACATAGTACACAATACATATTTCTACAATAGGTCAATACATTTTTTTGCTTTTGTTCCTTAATTTTTTGGTATGTTTACTGTCTTATGAGTAAAACGCCTTGTAGAATCAATGCCTCAGTGATGTCCGACTGTCCCAGCGATGTCCAACTGTCCCAGCGATGTCCGACTGTCTCAGTGATGTCCGACTGTCTCAGTGATGTCCGACTGTCCCAGCGATGTCCGACTGTCCCAGCGATGTCCGACTGTCTCAGTGATGTCCGACTGTCTCAGTGATGTCCGACTGTCTCAGCGATGTCCGACTGTCTCAGTGATGTCCGACTGTCTCAGTGATGTCCGACTGTCTTAGTGATGTCCGACTGTCCCAGCGATGTCCGACTGTCCCAGCGATGTCCGACTGTCTCTGTGATGTCCGACTGTCCCAGCGATGTCCAACTGCCCCAGCGATGTCCGACTGCCTCAGCGATGTCCGACTGCCTCGTCAATGCCTAGCTGAGGGGCCCACACAATCCTGTCACTGGCTGTCCGTAGCTGAGGGGCCCACACAATCCTGTCACTGGCTGCCCGTAGATGAGGGGCCCACACAATCCTGTCCCGGGCTGCCCGTAGATGAGTGGCCCACACAATCCTGTCACTGACACGCGGTCAGTGTGGATAGCTGCACCCGATTACTTTAAAATAACACAAAACACGTATTATACAGGGCTGCGTTTTTCCTCATCTCGGGACATACTCTTTAAGCCACCGTGTAATCCTCTGTCTGACACTGTCAGCAAGCTCTGAGAGACAGATTGCTTCGTGTCTTTGGCTGGTTATATTCATTTGGTTGATTTCAAGCTTTTTGGTTCTCCTCTGCCGACATGCCCTTTACGGCTTGTCATTTCAAGGCGGCAATCTATTATTAGAACATCCAAGTATTCAGTTTGAAAAATTTCATTAAGAAATTAATCAACAATTCGGGCGTACTGTGTACTGTGAGGATTTATCTGGACAAATCTCTGTTAATTCTAAATTAATTTTATTCCATTCGCTGGACTTGGCCGAGACAGAAAATGTGTTAACGACTTTACCATACTAAATGATTTTTCAAGTGTTATTAATTCTACTTTTATACCGAAAGCATTGTTTTGCGGCAAACCTCGTCTAAAGTAAAGTAACATTACGATCTGGGGACTGAGAAAGGACAAAACGTTTTGACAGAAGTTTTGGTTACGTTTCAATCGACCGACTTCTAGACAAAACAGATTTTATATTCAACGTGGCGCAGGCGTTGGCACCAGTAACTTGTATGAGACGTCTCCTTCCAATTGTTGTCAATTGTAAACATTTCCTCAAATTTGCGATTCTCAAAGATATTATTTCAGCGTCCACTGAAACAGAAATAGTTGTTCTTTTTTGGTTCAAAATAATATAAAAAAAATTAATTAATTGATTTTTAAAAAAAAACAAGTCAGTGAAACAAAATCCTAACTTTTGAATCCATTTTAAGGTGCTTTTCTGGAACCTTCCTTTCTTTGAAATAAATAAGATGATATGGTTTTTGTCTATATTGGGATTTATTTTAAAAAGTCAACTTAAGCAAATTCCTTCAACTCCAACAAGAAATAATTAAACGAATCAATTCAAAGCTTGCAGAGACCTATAGATTGCATTTGGGAAAGGGGCATAAACATTTGGATAGTTCTTGCAATTTAAGAGAGTCATTGCGGTTAAATCTCCGACGAGCTTGACGACCTCCGCTGACCTCGTCAGCCCCCCAAAGCCCCAGCGGGGTTCATTTGTACCGCACTTTACCCAGCCAGAAATTACGCGCCACTCCGGGGAGTTTTTAAAAATAAAATTTAAAAAACCGCTTGTCAGAAAAGCCGGTACCGGCACTGCACTAAACCTTTTCTGAACGCACTAATAGGCGAGTCGTGCAAAATTCATGACGCGGAGATTGCTGACCATTACCACGCGATGTCAGACCGTGCACTTCTGGGGTGGGTGGGGGGGTTAGGTTGTTGCGTTATCACAGAACAGCTTCCTTTCTCTTCATCTTCTTGTTCATCTCTAGCAGAGGTTAAATTTGAGGACGTAATTGTGGGCGACATTTCAGGTACTAGCAAAAAAAATTATTATTATTATTTAAATTGCTGTAAGTTTGTGAGCTTTTTACAGAAGTGGGTTGGAGAGCTACGTTTAAAATGTTTCGTTTAATAATGACTTGAAATTGAACACTGACATGACTGACGTGACACACTGACATGACTCACGTGACACACTGACATGACTGACGTGACACACTGACATGACTCACGTGACACACTGACATGACTCACGTGACACACTGACATAGCTGACGTGACACTGACATGACTCACGTGACACACTGACATGACTCACGTGACACACTGACATGTCTCACGTGGCACACTGACATGACTCACGTGGCACACTGACATGACTCACGTGACACACTGACATGACTCACGTGACACACTGACATAGCTGACGTGACACACTGACATGACTCACGTGGCACACTGACATGTCTCACGTGGCACACTGACATGACTCACGTGACACACTGACATGACTCACGTGACACACTGACATAGCTGACGTGACACACTGACATGTCTCACGTGGCACACTGACATGACTCACGTGACACACTGACATGACTCACGTGACACACTGACATAGCTGACGTGACACACTGACATGACTCACGTGGCACACTGACATGTCTCACGTGACACACTGACATGACTCACGTGACACACCGACATGACTCACGTGACACACTGACATGACTCACGTGACACACTGGCATGACTCACGTGACACACTGACATGACTGACGTGACACACTGACATGTCTCACGTGGAACACTGACATGACTCACGTGGCACACTGACATGACTCACGTAACACACTGATATGAAACACGTGACACACTGCCATGTCTCACGTGACACACTGACATGACTGACGTGATTATCATGACAGCAGATGCTCGCAAATGCGCAGTTTTAGTTTAAGTTGAATTTTTAGGTGCGGATTCTGTTGTTGCTTTTCTTGAATATTTATTTCTGTGATTGTTGCATGCGCTGAAAGTGCTGCTGTTGTCCTTGTTTGAGTAGTTAAAAGATTTGAAGAAACCTTGAAAGTTTGGGGTTATTAAAGGTTAGAGTAATTAAAAGGTTGGTGGTAATTAAAAGGTTGGTGGTAATTAAAAGGTTGGTGGTAATTAAAAGGTTGGTGGTAATTAAAAGGTTGGGGTAATTAAAAGTTTTGGGTAATTAAAAGGTTGGTGGTAATTAAAATGTTGGTGGTAATTAAAAGGTTGGTGGTAATTAAAAGGTTGGTGGTAATTTAAAGGTTGGTGGTAATTAAAAGGTTGGTGGTAATTAAAAGGTTGGGGTAATTAAAAGGTTTGGGTAATTAAAAGGTTGGTGGTAATTAAAAGGTTGGTGGTAATTAAAAGGTTGGTGGTAATTAAAAGGTTGGTGGTAATTAAAAGGTTGGGGTTATTAATAGGTTGGGGTTATTAAAAGGTTGGGGTTATTAAAAGGTTGGGTAATTAAAAGGTTGGTGGTAATTAAAAGGTTGGTGGTAATTAAAATGTTGGTGGTAATTAAAAGNTTTTTTTTTTTTTTTGTTTTTTTTTTGTTTTTTTTTTTTTGTAAATTCTGTTACTAATAAAATTAGGAGTTAATCAAGAATCTTTTTTTTTTAATCGAGACATCAATTTAATTTTTTAACAATTATTTTTAGATTTTTAAAATACGATTGGCCGATCTTAAGTATTCAGTGGTTGTTAACTATTCCTTAAATTTGTATTCAAATAAGTTTGAAATAGATATTCAGTGTTACAGATCATTAGACAAACGGACGAATGATACAGACCACAGAGCAAGACTGACCAGTGACACAGACCAAAGAACAAGACTGACAAGTGACACAAACCACAGAACCAAACTTAACGGCCCTGCCACAACTACAAATGTTGACAAAAGTGCCCTTAGCCTCCAGGTAGGATTCAACTCAAACACCTTAGCGTTGTTCCCAGCGTCTAGACGACTAACAAGCCCATTTCATAGAGTGCCTTTCAAAAGTCGTCTGCAATTCATTTTTTGAAATACTTGACAGAATTGCAAACGATTATGCCTCACTCAACCAGCGAGTGGTTACCGGGATTTTATATTGACTCTTCAACGACGGTTTTCTTCACAACACCGATTTTATTTTCCTTTGTCGCATTCAATTTTTTACAATAGATTTCTAGAACATAGTAACATAGCTCGCCGAGTCATTGTGGCTGGCATGGCCGCCTTTCAAAAAGAAGTGTTTGTTTGGGCAGATTAGATTGTATTATACAGCTTGTAATTTTTTTTCTTTGGGCAGAGTGAGCTTTAACAAGTTTTTTTTTTTTAAATTTACAAGAAGATTCAATAATGTCATTGGCACATTATTTTAAATAAATGAAGGTAAAGAATATTTGAAAAAAAAACCCACTCATTTTATGATTTGACTAAAAAGAAGAAAATAAATTAAAACTTATAAGTTCAGGTACTTTGATTTAATTTGACTAAAAACGTGGGGCGGGTGTTTATGAGGTTTTATATATATATATGCAGTTCAATCATTCTCACACTTATAGATCTCTCTTTTGCCTTCCAAATTATAAATCTTTAATTTTTATACCAAATCCCTATCTTTGTGTTGTATTTATAAATTAGAATGTGATTTTGAAGCAATATTGAAATTTTAAGTTTCACAAAAGACAAAAAGTTCACATTTTTTAACTGCATAAAATTAACTAATAAAATTCAAGTCTCTTGGCTAGCCAGCTTGAGTGATCGTTTCTGCTACCGAACTGTGCTTTTTTGCCGTTAAATTTGAATTTAACAACCAGTAAAAACAAAGTTTTTGACTATAGATCCCTTATATATGAGACTTAACCATAAGTATAATATATGTTCATATAATATGCACCGCGCGACAGACCCACGTGACATTGAGGGCTGGAATGAACCTCCTGTGACCCGTGGAGGTCAACTATAGCAGACGGCCACAAAGCTTCATAGAGATAAAATAAAAATTCATTAATTTAAAATACGGTAAGTTAAATCGATCTCAAATTTTGTTAGGTGACACAAGTCTATGAGCGAAATTCGGTTCGACCACGGATGGTTTGACCCCGATAGTTCGACCACGGATGGTTTGACCCCGATAGTTCGACCACGGATGGTTTGACCCCGATAGTTCGACCACAGGATGTTTCGACCCATTTGTATCTATACTGTAGAAATTTTTTTTTTTTCAGATATACTTTTTTAACTTAATTTTTGGTATAAAAATAATTCAACGTAATATTATTATGCATTAAAAGTTTAATACAGTTTGAAATAGTTATTTGTAACGTTTAATCAACGATGATTTGAAAAAGTATGTACACGCATAACCAGTCAACGTGCAACGTACATTCATGTTTGTGGATCATTTTTTTAAAACTTTTGTTAACAAAACGAGAAGACCGTGAAGGGATTTTTTTCAAAAACAATATTTATTTATTTTTATTTTTTTTTTATTTTTTTATTTTTTTTTTAATAAGGTCGTAGGGGATTCTAATGTTTCCATAAGAATATTCTCGGGCTTGATAGACACTGGCGGCGCCCATCCCTCTCCAAGACAGCGGAGGACTTGTGGACTTGTTTAGCGTTAGTCATTTCTCAATATTTTGTAGTGGCAATACCTGGGCTCGAACCCACACCCCTCAGATAGTGAGGCGAGTCCACTATTGACATCGCTACCCAGTGGTGATGCAAACAGTTATAATAATTTACCGCTTCGTATATCGATCTTGGTAGCGAACAAAAAATTCTAAAATTTATTATTTTTTTCTTATAAATTCTAGTTAGTTCACATTTTTACAATGCAAAGATGATTTATCATTTGGAATTTTCCTTTCTTAAATTATTTACCAGCCGAGCATCTCCCCCCCCACCCACACACACACACACATACAACTCAGGCTAACGTAAGAGTCGTGTAACCCTCTCCCGGTCCTTGTAGGAAAAAGTCGTAAACAAACGTCACAAGTTGCGTCCTAGAACTTTGAAAATATTGATGTAGACACCGTAAAAATTGTGTTAGGTTGAAGTCCAGTGGTCAGATGTCCATTTCATGGGCATGAGATAGGCTCGGTGTTCTACATCTCGGGTAGGTAGGCCTGGTCTGAAGTCAGTAGTCTATATGAGTTGTCATTAAGATTTGTAAGGATTGGGTGTTTGTGTTAATTAGGTGTTAAATTCATAAGATCATTGTGTCCGAGATTATGTCACGGTTAGATGTTATGGTGTGAGAATGACTGAGCGAAAATGTAGGGTGAATGATAAACAAAGCGTGAACACCCGTGGACTTGAATACTCGCCCACCGGGTGTTCACAGGGGAGTGTGTAGAGATGTCAGGTGAGAGTGTCAAGGAGGGAACAGTGTGTATTAAGCAGGCAGAGGGACGAGTGTTGAGTGTGGACCAGGACTGTCCTGTTTTATCGATATGTTGAGAGAGAGACAAACACAGTGAATGTATTCTATGATAGCTACTACACTGTATTGCTATGGATATAGATATGTCTATATATACAGTAAATAAACGTCATTTTCTCTGTTGAGTCAAGTCTCGTGAATACTTTTACCACACTACTGTACGCCTGATGTTATATCTGTGGTCAAAACGGGTGGACCTAAAAATCCCCCTAGACAGCGAGTCCGCCACAGATTACTCGATTGAGTCTTAAATAAACTCATTGTGTCATAGATAGAGTAATTGTGTGGGACATTGGTCTGATGTGTCGGAGATAGATATCTGATGTGTCGGAGATAGATATTTAGTGTGTCAGACATAGATATTATTATCTATTGTGGCTGAGATATATCTAATCTTAAGGAGATAGATCTAATTTGTCGGAGATGGATATCTAGTGTGTCAGAGATATATCTAGTATGTCGGAGATAGATCTAGATTGTCGGAGATAGATATCTAGTGTGTCGGAGATAGATCTAGTTTGTCGGAGATAGATCTAGTTTGTCGGAGATGGATATCTAGTGTGTCAGAGATATATCTAGTTTGTCGGAGATAGATCTAGATTGTCGGAGATGGATATCTAGTGTGTCGGAGATAGATATATAGTGTTTCGGGGATAGATCTAGTATGTGGGAGATAGATCTAGTATGTCGGAGATGGATCTAGTATGTCGGGGATAGATATATAGTGTTTCGGGGATAGATCTAGTATGTGGGAGATAGATCTAGTATGTGGGAGATAGATCTAGTATGTCGGAGATGGATATCTAGTATGTCGGGGATAGATATATAGTGTTTCGGGGATAGATCTAGTATGTGGGAGATAGATCTAGTATGTCGGAGATGGATATCTAGTATGTCGGGGATAGATATATAGTGTTTCGGAGATAGATCTAGTATGTGGGAGATAGATCTAGTATGTCGGAGATGGATATCTAGTATGTCGGGGATAGATCTAGTATGTCGGAGATGGATATCTAGTATGTCGGAGATGGATATCTAGTATGTCGGAGATGGATATCTAGTATGTCGGGGATAGATCTAGTATGTCGGGGATAGATATATAGTGTTTCGGGGATAGATCTAGTATGTGGGAGATAGATCTAGTATGTCGGAGATGGATATCTAGTATGTCGGAGATGGATATCTAGTATGTCGGGGATAGATATATAGTGTTTCGGGGATAGATCTAGTATGTCGGAGATGGATATCTAGTATGTCGGAGATGGATATCTAGTATGTCGGAGATGGATATCTAGTATGTCGGGGATAGATCTAGTATGTCGGAGATAGATATATAATGTTTCGGGGATAGATCTAGTATGTGGGAGATGGATATCTAGTATGTGGGAGATGGATATCTAGTATGTCGGAGATAGATATCTAGTATGTCGGGGATGGATATCTAGTATGTCGGGGATAGATCTAGTATGTCGGAGATGGATATCTAGTATGTGGGAGATGGATCTAGTATGTCGGAGATGGATCTAGTGTGTGGGAGATATATCTATTGTGTGGGAGATAGATCTAGTGTGTGGGAGATAGATCTAGTATGTGGGAAATAGATCAAGTGTGTGGGAGATAGATCTAGTGTGTGGGAGATAGATCTAGTGTGTGGGAGATAGATCTAGTTTGTGGGAGATAGATCTAGTATGTGGGAGATGGATCTAGTATGTGGGAGATAGATCTAGTGTGTGGGAGATAGATCTAGTATGTGGGAGATGGATCTAGTATGTGGGAGATAGATCAAGTGTGTGGGAGATAGATCTAGTGTGTGGGAGATGGATCTAGTATGTGGGAGATGGATCTAGTATGTGGGAGATAGATCTAGTATGTGGGAGATAGATCTAGTATGTGGGAGATAGATCTAGTGTGTGGGAGATGGATCTAGTATGTGGGAGATAGATCTAGTATGTGGGAGATGGATCTAGTATGTGGGAGATAGATCTAGTATGTGGGAGATAGATCTAGTGTGTGCGAGATAGATCTAGTATGTGGGAGATAGATCTAGTATGTGGGAGATAGATCAAGTGTGTGGGAGATGGATCTAGTATGTGGGAGATAGATCTAGTATGTGGGAAATGGATATCTAGTGTGTCGGGGATAGATCTAGTATGTGGGAGATAGATCTAGTATGTGGGAAATAGATCTAGTATGTGGGAGATAGATCTAGTATGTGGGAGATAGATCTAGTATGTGGGAGATAGATCTAGTATGTGGGAGATAGATCTAGTGTGTGGGAAATGGATATCTAGTGTGTCGGGGATAGATCTAGTATGTGGGAGATAGATCTAGTGTGTGGGAAATGGATATCTAGTGTGTCGGGGATAGATCTAGCATGTGGGAGATAGATCTAGTGTGTCGGAGATAGATCTAGTATGTGGGAGATACATCTAGTGTGTGGGAGATGGATATCTAGTATGTCGGGGATAGATCTAGTATGTGGGAGATAGATCTAGTGTGTGGGAGATGGATCTAGTATGTGGGAGATAGATCTAGTATGTGGGAGATAGATCTAGTGTGTGGGAAATGGATATCTTGTGTGTCGGGGATAGATCTAGTATGTGGGAGATAGATCTAGTGTGTGGGAGATAGATCTAGTATGTGGGAGATACATCTAGTGTGTGCGAGATGGATATCTAGTATGTCTGGGATAGATCTAGTATGTGGGAGATAGATCTAGTATGTGGGAGATAGATCTAGTATGTGGGAGATGGATCTAGTATGTGGGAGATAGATCTAGTGTGTTGGAGTTAGATCTAGTGTGTGGGAGATGGATCTAGTGTGTGGGAGATGGATCTAGTATGTGGGAGATAGATCAAGTGTGTGGGAGATGGATATCTAGTATGTCGGGGATAGATATCTAGTATGTGGGATATAGATCTAGTATGTGGGAGATAGATCTAGTGTGTGGGAGATAGATCTAGTATGTGGGAGATAGATCTAGTATGTGGGAGATAGATCAAGTGTGTGGGAGATAGATCTAGTGTGTGGGAGATGGATCTAGTATGTGGGAGATAGATCTAGTATTTGGGAGATGGATCTAGTATGTGGGAGATAGATCTAGTATGTTGGAGATAGATCTAGTATGTGGGAGATAGATCTAGTATGTGGGAGATAGATCTAGTATGTGGGAGATAGATCTAGTGTGTGGGAGATAGATCTAGTGTGTGGGAGATGGATATCTAGTATGTGGGAGATACATCTAGTATGTGGGAGATAGATCTAGTATGTGGGAGATAGATCTAGTGTGTGGGAGATAGATCTAGTATGTGGGAGATGGATATCTAGTGTTTTGGAGATAGAGACTTCGTCTATTAACTAGTGGGCCTAAAAAAAGTGTTTTTTTCCGGGATACATTTACACATTCTTGTTAAGTAGAAAGAGAGAAAAAAAATCATGTTAAGCCTGGTCCCTTTTTGGACTCAGGACGTGTTAGCGCATTTTCGTATTATGTATCAGTACTTATGTTAGATATCAGCATTATGTAGTTATCAGTAATTGTGTTTAGATTTTAGACATATTTTTATGAATTTTCTTGTGTAATGAATATACCTGAAAAAAATATTATTTAAAAGTCATTTCTTTACATTTTAAAATTTTATATTTTCTCTTTAATCTAAGTACAAGTGGTTTGTGGTCACTGAAATAGGACTCATAAATGAAACATTCTAAATTGTAATCAGCTAATCGCCCAAATACTCCATCAATTGTTGTTTGATAGATCGTGGTAGCCAATCTTGTTGAAAGTACCTGAATGTTGAAGCTTGTTTCGAAAAAGTTTTCAATTTCTGCCCCTGGGGCGCTAAGATCTTGATTGAAGTCACCGCAAATGATGACGTAAAACTCTCTAAACTTTTACACATTCTAATGACGTCAACAAAAAAAACTTATTCTTTTGCAGCTTTCGCACCACTAACCAATAACTTTAACTCTTCAATGCTTGAAAAACGATGTACTCCACTTCCGGCAATGGCGGCCGTTGCCTGAGACAGTGTTATCTCTCGATTCGCAATGTTTTTTGGTAGTTTTAACGGGTTTTTTTGACGGATCGAGTAACTGAGTGTTGATGCACAAATGGCAGGTCAGGACATACAAAAAACATATGTACATCATGGGTCTAGGACTTATGGTTGCTGAGATCATGGTGATGACAGACGGACAAAACGGGTGCAATAGCGCATTCGACTTCTCGAAAATGCGCTAAAAACTGAATACTCTCTGTAACAAGTTGTCTGACTGGCTGAAAATATCATGACAGTTTATTCTAAAAACTAACCCATTCAATGGCTAGGCCGTTATAGAAATATGGATTCCATTCAAAATCAAACTAATAAAAACCAGCAACAAAATAAAAATTATAGTATCATAAAATAGGTTATTGAAAACAGACTTTCTATGTTTTAAACAATTAAGGACACCTTCACCCCAAAGGGTTCGACCCTGCCAGTTCGACCACGGACGGTTCGACCCCGATAGTTTGACCACAGGACGTTTCGACCCCGGACGTTTCGACCCATTTGTATCTACACCGAAGAAATTTATTATTTTTTTCCGATAAACTTTTTAAACTTAATTCTTGGTATAGAAATAATTCAACGTAATATTATTATGCATTCAAAGTTAAATACAGTTTGAAATAGTTATTTGTACCGTTTAATCAACGATGATTTGAAGAAGTATGTTCGCGCATAACCAGTCAAGATTCAACGTACATTCATGTTTGTGATAATTGCGCCATTCCTTTCAGGTCATTCCAAACCTTTCTAACTCCACCCCAACCCCGATTCGATGCAATCGGGCAAAATAAAGTCAATGTGGTCAGATAGTCCTTTCTAAAGTGATGCGTTCATTGACCCTTTGGATTTCACCGCTGCTAAGTTTTTATTTTCTATTTTTTATATTCGCTTTATTTGTGTATTTTTGGTTCATTGAGGAAGGCACTTAGTCGAAACGTTCGCTGTTTTGTTACGTCCTGTCAGGCTAACCCTTACCCTGTTTACGTCTTTTCCATTTACTAATTTATAAGTCTGATTGCAGTCTCACCCCCCCCCCCGATTTTGT
>MUZC01000787.1:25041-52109 GCA_002072015.1 Radix auricularia | reverse complement strand
CGCCCTCTGCCCCCCCCCCCCCCACTGAATTTATTTACCCTCCCCATAACCCTCACCAGCACACGCGTGTTGTGGTGGTCACTGAGTCTAGCCCTTGTAACATGTCATTACGTAAGCCCTGGACAAAAAGTAAATATCAAAGGCTTTACGTTCAGTAAGGTTATACGGGCCCTGCGGCTTGAATGTTATCGGCTGCTAGGCGGCGGTATTAACTATTGAACATTTTAAACTTTTAAATACTGACAACTTTATACGTCTTATTAAAATCAGTATTTCTGCGAGGGAGGTCTTCAAGGGTTAAGGAACAGAAGAAATAAATGGAAGGGCGCGCGTTTGTAATTGTTCCAGCGCCTGCGAAGTGCGTTGTTCAGCATGTCAAAAACTCTTCTTTTTTTCTCTTTAAAAAAAAATAATAATAATAAACTTTCATTTATTTTTGTTACCACACTGAAAACCTTTGAACGACTTAAATCTATACTTATTTTAAGCCCAATAATAAATTATGTCCTTTTACTTTTAATGTGTATTTGAGATTGGAGTGGACATTATGTTTTTATGTTTTAATTCATACTATACCAAAAATTAATTTAAAATAATAATAGTAATGAAATAACAAAGAACAAATAAAGAACATTTCGCGGTGTGGAAACGAAAGGGTCGAAACGTCCGGGGTCGAAACGCCCTGGATCGAACTGTCCGAGGACATACCGACCGGGTCGAAATGTCCAGAGGTCGAAACGTCCTGTGGTCGAACTGGCAGGGTCGAAGAGTCCGGCCACCGTTTTAAGAGCACATTTCATTCATCAGCGTAACAAGAAAACCATTGAATTCTTGTTATAATTTTTAAACCAATACAAAATTAATTTAATATTTAAAAAACGAGCGGACTTTTTGTTTTTATTAGATCGAGATCTTCGGTGTGAGAACACCTCATGGTGCAAGTACCATCAACCTATCGTTGATATAAAATTAACGGATCAAACCCTAAGTGTGAGAACCATCGACTCTCTGCCTGCTCATCATGAACATTATGTTCGGAGATCAATCCCTCCCTGTGAGAACCATCGACTCTCCGCCTGCTCATTATGGACATTATGTTCGGGGATCAATCCCTCCCTGTGAGAACCATCGACTCTCTGCCTGCCCATTGTGGACATTATGTTCGGAGATCAATCCCTCTCTGTGAGAACCATCGACTCTCTGCCTGCCCATTGTGGACATTATGTTCGGGGATCAATCCCTCACTGTGAGAACCATCGACTCTCTGTCTGCCCATTGTGGACATTATGTTCGGGGATCAATCCCTCCCTGTGAGAACCATCGACTCTCTGCCTGCCCATTGTGGACATTAGGACATTATGTTCGGGGATCAATCCCTCCCTGTGAGAACCATCGACTCTCTGCCTGCCCATTGTGGACATTATGTTCGGGGATCAATACGTCATTACCCAGTTTGCACAAAAACTCTCCGGTACAATAGAAATACTAAACGGCTCGTGGCGCTTGTTTGTTCTAGGACTTCTTTAAGGACAATGGAGAAAAACGGCTAGTTTGGACTGGGGGGGGGGGGCGGGTTCCAGCAATTTGCATTAGAATGTCACCAGGGGCGGATTTTACAGATGGGCATTAGGTGATAAGTGGCATCATCGTCGGAACTGCGTTTTCAGAGTAGCGGTGTAGGTAGCACTAACGTAGAGCAGAGTTATAGGTAGCACTAAAGTAGAGCAGCAGTGTAGGTAGCAATTAGATAGAACAGCAGTGTAGGTAGCAATAAGATAGAGCAGCGGTGTAGGTAACAACAACGTAGAACAGTGGTGTAGGTAGCACTAACGTAGAGCAGCAGTGTAGGTAGCAATAAGGTAGAGAAGGAGTTTAGGTAGCGATAAGGTAGCACAGCAGTGTAGGTAGCGCTGCCGAGTAGAAAGCCAGAATTCTCAGCACATTTCGCTACGGATCTGTGTAATAGACAGATGAAACTAACTGGCTTCTATCAGTGCAATAGATGGATGAAATTAACGGTCTTCTATCTGTGCAATAGATAGATGAAACTAACGGCTTCTACCTGTGCAATAGATAGATGAAACTAACGGCTTCTACCTGTGCAATAGATAGATGAAACTAACGGGCTTCTACCTGTGCAATAGATAGATGAAACTAACGGGCTTTTATCTGTGCAATAGATATAGTAATTAACTGGCTTCTATCTGTGCAATAGTTAGATGAAATTAACTGGCTTCTATCAGTGCAATAGATAGATGTAATTATATGGCTTCTATCTGTGCAATAGATAGATGTAATTATATGGCTTCTATCTGTGCAATAGATAGATGTAATTAACTGGATTCTATCAGTGCTATAGATAGATGTAATTATATGGCTTCTATCTGTGTATTAGATAAATGAAACTAACGGGCTTCTACCCGCCCCCCACCCGCCCAAAAAAAAGCGTTTTTCAATATCCACAAGTCTAGATATTTATTTTTAAGTTTTGTATGTTATCCAACAAACAGAATTAAAATCCTGAAATTTAAAACCCCGTAAAAAAACAAGTTTTTGACTATAAAAACTTTAGATCTATTTTAAGGAATAACAAAAAAGAATGTTCATTATAATGCGCAGCGCAAGAAAATCCAAAAATACAAAATTTTAGTAATATCTCGTAAAACATGTTAAATATTATGAGCACCGCTAGGGAATATATTTTTAGAAATAATTTTCAATATATTACGCACCTTATTGCGCGACAGGAAAGGTTGTTCAATATAATACTCAAGCAAGTATGCAACCAGGCCCCATGACTTAATAACAAGGATTAAAACAAAAAGAACTACTCACCCGGATATGATGATATCTAGCAATAACAGGAAATTTAATGTCGTCCTTAGGCCCACTTGAGCCGCCCTAATACAGGAGGAAATGTGGCACTATGGCTGATGGGTACCGCCCTAATACAGGAGGAACTTCTCTGACACTATGGCTAATGTGTAAGTGTGCCTCCCTAATACAGAAGGAACTGTGGTACTATGGCTGATGTGTACCGCCCTAATACAGGAGGAACTTCTCTGACACTATGGCTGATGTGTACCGCCATAATACAGGAGGAACGTCTCTGACACTATGGCTGATGTGTACCGCCCTAATACAGGAGGAACTGTGGTACTATGGCTGATGTGTACCGCCCTAATACAGGAGGAACTTCTCTGACACTATGGCTCATGTGTACCGCCCTAATACAGGAGGAACGTCTCTGACACTATGGCTGATGTGTACCGCCCTAATACAGGAGCAACTGTGGCACTATGGCTGATGTGTACCGCCCTAATACAGGAGGAACTGTGGTACTATGGCTAATGTGTACCGCCCTAATACAGGAGGAACGTCTCTGACACTATGGCTGATGTGTACCGCCCTAATACAGGAGAAACTTCTCTGACACTATGGCTGATGTGTACCGCCATAATACAGGAGGAACTGTGGTACTATGGCTGATGTGTACCGCACTAATAAAGGAGGAACTGTGGCACTATGGCTGAAGTGTACCGCCCTAATACAGGAGGAACTGTGGTACTATGGCTGATGTGTGCCTCCCTAATACAGGAGGAACTGTGGTACTATGGCTGATGTGTGCCTCCCTAATACAGGAGGAACGTCTCTGACACTATGGCTGATGTGTACCGCCCTAATACAGGAGGAACTTCTCTGACACTATGTCTAATGAGTACCGCCCTAAAGCAGGAGGATCTTCTCAGGCACTATGGCTGATGTGTACCGCCCTATTTCAGGAGGAACTTCTCTGACACTATGGCTGATGTGTACCGCCCTAATACAGGAGAAACTTCTCTGACACTATGGCTGATGTGTACCGCCCTAATACAGGAGGAACTGTGGTACTATGGCTCATGTGTGCCGCCCTAATACAGGAGGAACTTCTCTGACACTATGGCTGATGTGTACCGCCCTAATACAGGAGGAACTTCTCTGACACTATGGCTGATGTGTACCGAAGTAATACAGGAGGAACCGTGGTACTATGGCTCATGTGTGCCGCCCTAATACAGGAGGAACTGTGGTACTATTGCTCATGTGTGCCGCCCTAATACAGGAGGAACATCTCTGACACTATGGCTGGTGTGTACCGCCCTAAAACAGGAGGAACTGTGGTACTATGGCTCATGTGTGCCGCCCTAATACAGGAGGAACTGTGGTACTATGGCTCATGTGTACCGCCCTAATACAGGAGGAACTGTGTTACTATGGCTCATGTTTGCCGCCCTAATACAGGAGGAACTGTGGCACTATGGCTCATGTGTGCCTCCCTAATACAGGAGGAACTGTGGTACTATGGCTCATGTGTACCGCCCTAATACAGAAGGAACTTCTCTGACACTATGGCTGATGTGTACCGCCCTAATACAGGAGGAACTGTGGTACTATGGCTCATGTGTGCAGCCCTAATACAGGAGGAACTTCTCTGACACTATGGCTGATGTGTACCGCCCTAATACAGGAGGAACTTCTCTGACACTATGGCTGATGTGTACCGCCCTAATACAGGAGGAACTGTGGTACTATGGCTCATGTGTGCAGCCCTAATACAGGAGGAACTGTGGTACTATGGCTTATGTGTTCAGCCCTAATACAGGAGGAACTTCTCTGACACTATGGCTGATGTGTACCGCCCTAATACAGGAGGAACTTCTCTGACACTATGGCAATTGTGTACCGCCCTAATACAGGAGGAATTTCTCTGACACTATGGCTGATGTGTACCGCCCTAATACAGGAGGAACGTCTCTGACACTATGGCTGATGTGTACCGTCCTAATACAGGAGGAACTTCTCTGGCACTATGGCTGATGTGTACCGCCCTAATACAGGAGGAACTTCTCTGGCACTATGGCTGATGTGTACCGCCCTATTTCAGGAGGAACTTCTCTGACACTATGGCTGATGTGTACCGCCCTAATACAAGAGAAACCTCTCTGACACTATGGCTGATGTGTACCGCCCTAATACAGGAGGAACTGTGGTACTATGGCTCATGTGTGCCGCCCTAATACAGGAGGAACTTCTCTTACACTATGGCTGATGTGTACCGCCCTAATACAGGAGGAACTTTTCTGACACTATGGCTGATGTGTACCGCCCTAATACAGGAGGAACTTCTCTGACACTATGGCTGATGTGTACCGCCCTAATACAGGAGGAACGTCTCTACACTATGGCTGATGTGTACCGTCCTAATACAGGAGGAACTTCTCTGGCACTATGGCTGATGTGTACCGCCCTATTTCAGGAGGAACTTCTCTGACACTATGGCTGATGTGTACCGCCCTAATACAAGAGAAACTTCTCTGACACTATGGCTGATGTGTACCGCCCTAATACAGGAGGAACTGTGGTACTATGGCTCATGTGTGCCGCCCTAATACAGGAGGATCTTCTGTGACACTATGGCTGATGTGTACCGCCCTAATACAGGAGGAACTTCTCTGACACTATGGCTGATGTGTACCGCCCTAATACAGGAGGAACGTCTCTGACACTATGGCTGATGTGTACCGCCCTAATACAGGAGGAACGTCTCTGACACTATGGCTGGTGTGTACCGCCCTAATACAGGAGGAACTGTGGTACTATGGCTGATGTGTACCGCCCTAATACAGGAGGAACTGTGGTACTATGGCTGATGTGTACCGCCCTAATACAGGAGGAACTTCTCTGACACTATGGCTGATGTGTACTGCCCTAATACAGGAGGAATTGTGGTACTATGGCTGATGTGTACCGCCCTAATACAGGAGAAACTGTGGCAATATGGCTGATGTGTACCACCCTAATACAAGAGGAACTGTGGTACTATGGCTGATGTGTACCGCCCTAATACAGGAGAAACTGTGGCACTATGGCTGATGTGTACCGCCCTAATACAGGAGGAACGTCTCTGACACTATGGCTGATGTGCACCGTCCTAATACAGGAGGAACGTCTCTGACACTATGGCTGATGTGTACCGCCCTAAAACTGGAGGAACTTCTTTGATACCATGGCTGATGTATACCGCCCTAATACAGGAGGAACTGTGGCACTATGAATGATGTGTACCGTCCTTATACAGGAGGAACGTCTCTGACACTATGGCTGATGTATACGCCCTAATACAGGAGGACCGTCTCTGACACTATGGCTGATGTATACCGCCCTAATACAGGAGGAACTTCTCTGACACTATGGCTGATGTATACCGCCCTAATACAGGAAGAACTTCTCTGACACTATGGCTGATGTATACCGCCCTAATACAGGAGGAACTTCTCTGAGACTTAAGCTGGTGTGTGTTGTCAGGAAACATGTAGCACTTCTTTGATAATGTTTGCAGCTTTAAAAAAAATATATATAAAATATGTATAACAAAACAAGTGGCTGTCACTGAGTCGATGAAACACGAAGCCAACGAATCAATGATGTTTTCAAGAACAATGAGGAAATTCATCTACCCTTCAATCTTTCTATATTGTTATCTCTTTCTCTATCGTTCGGTATTTCTCTTTCTGTTATTACAGATATTATATTATAACAACATTCTACTGCCATTGAAATGAATGTTATTGTATAAAAAATAGCTTATTGAATTTGAAATGGATAATTTCGCCTCCTACAGAAATCACCCGAGCCCGCAAAAATAAAAATATATCAAGCTTGCAGATGTCTTTATTTATCATTTAGTAAAAACTAAGGCAGAAATTCCTATGAAACGACCTGATGTAAATCCGTGAAGCTTTCCACAATTTTCCCATCAATAGAATACATGTATTTTTTAAGATGAAGACGCAGAGAGACAGAGACAGAGAGAGGGGGAGAGAAGGGGAGAGAGAGAGATGCATTGGTGTACATATGTCACTTTGAATTTGTGTTAATGTTTTTATTCTCGTGTCGCTTATTAGTACAAAAGTCAAATATCTTTGTCAAGATTTAAAATTTCTTGTTCTGAACCTTGCAACATTCGGTGTAGTAAATAAAAGAATTGATTTTGTTACAGAGAGAATAGTATACTCGTTTTTGAGAGTTAATTGGTAATATTCAACCACATTATTTAGTTACAACTTGAATATACAGAAATAGAAGTTTTTAGCGCAAAGCGAGATTTAATCTTAAATGTAACTTAATTTATTTCTACCCTTTTCTTTATTTCAGATTATGAGAGTAAAAGTCAAGAAGTGCATCACCATTTGTCTAACTTTAGAGAAATCATTCCAAGAACATGACAATTATTTCTGAGATGTCATGCAAAGAACATGGCCATTCTTTCTGGGATGTCAAGCCAAGAACATGGCCATTCTTTCTGAGATATCCTACCATGAATTGGGAAAATCTTTCTGAGAAGTCATCCCAAGAACAGGGGCATACTTTCTGAGAAGTCATCCCAAGAACAGGGACATTCTTTCTGAGATGTCATACCAAGAACAGGGACATTCTTTCTGAGATAAACATCATTTAAGTAGTCCTGTGCTTCAGCTATCACAACGAACACCGTCAATGTGTGAAGAAAGTCTTCTGTCGTGACTGACCAGTTGACCAGCCTTCCGGTGGTCATCACACACAAACGAACGCAGCATCCTTACCCCAGAGGCAGTCAAGGGCGAAACGCTGCTAGGAAACTTTAATAACAACAACGCTAACACCAACTCCAATCTTTGGCGACGTCATCACAGACTAACGTCAAAAGTAGGATTCTTTGATGCTTCGATTTCTTACGACGTCAGAATGACGTCACGTCACGTCCGGTGCTTAAATTGGACATCGGAGACGCAGCCGATACCACCTGTGAGTGATAGATGATTGCGCGTATGTCATGCGATTCCGTCAGCGATAGACCGATGGTAACTTTCCCAATTTTTTTCGCCGACGCTCCTCCAAGAGCTATCTACCCTAAAGCTGCCTCAAATCTCCCGTGATGCATTAAAGCGCCGCCCCTGAAAGATATGCTACATCAACGTCACGGAACGAATGGCTAGGCAGGCTAAGTCGTAACTGGTAGGTAGAGATGAAAAATATTTTCAACAGGAAATTTGTTTCTTTCTCAATTCACACAAAATATCTACACAACAAAATTCCCTTCACGTTAGTGGGTTTGTTTGTTTGTTGTTTGTTTGTTTTGTTTTTTTTTCTTGTTTTGTTTTTTTCTTTTTTTTTTGTTTTTTTTTGTTTTTTTTAAATTGAAATAGCGCTTAAAAGTTGGAGTTTACAAATAATCAATCTGAAAAATTGAAAAATTTAAGATACGCACTTGAAGAGAAACTCAGCTGTCCATAAGCCAAAACTTTCACTTTGTTCATATGTCAACTTTTTAATTTTGCTTTAGAAAGACCAGAACAATGTGCATACCAATCGCACCAAGCGCCCGTGGAGTATTTTTAGGTTATTTTTAGTGCGTATATCGGAAAAACCATTTGGATTATTTATAGCAGCATGAGTATTAGACGCTAATAGACTTGTATCTGGGTCAATTTTTGTTTGGATGTTAATCGGGGCTTCCCGTGTTGTTTTGAACGGGTCTTCGACCTACATATTTATCACTGTTTAGTAGCGCTTGCATGAAGGTAGCAATGAAAGAAACTTGGCCCTGCCATTACTCAGTACTTTCTCTTATCTTATTTTATCGTATAATATATTATCCTATTTTATCATATCATATCTTATCCTATTGTATCATATCATATCTTATCTTATTTTATCGTATCATATTTTATCTTATTTTATCGTATCATATCTTATCTTATTTTTCGTATCATATCTTATCTTATTTTATCGTATCATATCTTATCTTATTTTATCGCATAATATCTTATCTTATTTTATCATATCATATCTTATCTTATTTTATCGTACCATATCTTATCTTATTTTATCATATGATATCTTATCTTATTTTATCGTATCATATCTTATCTTATTTTATCGTACCGTATGTTATCTTATTTTATCGTATCATATCTTATCTTACTTTATCGTACCGTATGTTATCTTATTTTATTGTATCATATCTTATCTTATCTTATCTTATTTTATCGTATCATATCTTATCTTATTTTATCGTATCATATCTTATCTTATTTTATCGTACCATATCTTATCTTATTTTATCATATGATATCTTATCTTATTTTATCATATGATATCTTATCTTATTTTATCGTATCATATCTTATCTTATTTTATCGTACTGTATGTTATCTTATTTTATCGTATCATATCTTATCTTATTTTATCGTACCGTATGTTATCTTATTTTATCGTACCATATCTTATCTTATTTTATCGTATCATATCTTATCTTATTTTATCGTATCATATCTTATCTTATTTTATCATATCATATCTTATCTTATTTTATCGTATCATATCTTATCTTATTTTATCGTATCATATCTTATCTCTTATCTTATTTTATCGTATCATATCTTATCTTATTTTATCGTATCATATCTTATCTTATTTTATCGTATCATATCTTATCTTATTCTACGATTGTAGCCACCTGATAACTGATATGTAAACCTTACCACACCATATCTCAAAATCTGCTCAAAATCTGCTGTCCCATGTCATGGAGTTCAGCCCCCTGATAGCAAAAACTCAACGGCTTCCATCTCCGTTCAACTTTTTTTTTAAAATTGAATACGCGAAACATTAATTTATTTAATGAAGGGTCCAACTTAGTAGATTATAATATGATCTGTGATTAAAAACTTTCCTTGTGCAATAAGCCTTCATTGAAAACTCCAACAAAATAATTGTTTGAAATTCTGTTGAACAAATGAACAAATTACATTTTTAATTGTTAAAAAATGTAAGTGATACTGGCGGAAACTATGCAGCCAAAAGCTGACAAAGTTAATGTTTTTAAATGAAGGGCGTTCAGTTCTGTCACACGATTTTATAATTACACTAACGAGAACGTTTGACGATGGCTTGTATCTAGAGCCCCACGTTTATAACAACGCCTGTTTTCATCATATTTATAGTTGGTTACGCTCGTAAGTTTTTTCGGAGAGGTCCTATAAATTATCAGTCGATTTATATTATAGGCTTGCATCTCGGGGAAAAGGGTTTAAGGGGCTTCTAGAATTCCACTGCTTGGTGTTTCATGTTCAAGTTTTATCAAATAAACTTTTTATGTCTACACTCCCGATAAACAGTTGGTTGAGAGTGCTTTAGTCGATGTCACTGAGACCTCATCCATTGTATGACTGCAGGCGTTCTCTAGCTCAGTGCTCCTCAAACTTTTTTAGTATGGCGGTCTGGCAGGAACTGTTCTCTTGCACCAGGGACCAGTAAACTATTTTCATTATACTGACGTGGTATCTAGATGTAGTTAATTTATATTATTATTATTTTTTTTTAAAATTTTATTTGCTTATTCCCCAAAAAATAAAATATTTAATATATGGCATCCATCCATCCTCGTGGGACGATGGCGTTGACTCCTGGTCCTCTTCTCGCCACCAAATTCACTTCGCCTAGGGCCTCCAATTCCGTTAGGCCGGCCCTGCTCCTATATTTGAGGGTGACTTCTGCAGCTTGAGTGGCCTCGCGTAAAATTGTCCGCTCCTCAGCAATGGCCTGCCCCGTCTTGTTATGTCAATGCCCTCCCTATTCAATAGGATTAGTATTTATGGTTTATATTATAAATTTATGTTACTGTACTTTTTTAAAATAACTTCTGCGGACCGGCAGGGGATGGCCCGCGGACCACAACTTTGAGAAGCGCTGCTCTAGCAGACTCCATTCGTTGTCACTCTGACGCCATACATTGAGTGACTCCCCTTGGGGACTTCGTCACTCCTTTCATCGCGTATGTGAATCAAGTCATTGAACGTAAACTCGAGCCCTTGTCTACGACTCTAACAATCGTATCATTTAATCTAAAACCCTTTAAGAAAAAAATATTAATTTCAAACTTTTTATGAGAGTCTGAAGGCAAGAAGGTGTAACTTCCCCTACCTGTAACGTTAATACCCTCCCGATAATATCTCCGGATCTGCCGATGATCGATGTAAGGGGGAGCGATAGCGGAACCCGTAAAAACTCATGCTCGCGGTCCATCAATGGATCAGCTCTCGCCGTCCACTCGTTCCTCTCATGGCTGAGGGCGAGACGCGAGTTCGACCGACTCGCCACACTTCGCCGACGGAACGCACGGCCGGACTCGCAGCAGCCAGACAGACACCTGTGATTCCTCCCCGACCACACACGCACACGCACACACTCGCACACACGTGAGTGCGGCTGTGAGCGCCTCACAAAGCGTGTCACCTACGAGGGATTAATATTTATATTTTCTATCTTGAAAATGTTGACAACGACCAACAGCGCCCTCCGGCCCGTCATTTGCGACTAGTGGCCTTTGAGCTCTAACACAAGAAACTGTTTTCATGTCCCTGAGTATGTAACTAGACATCGTTGTTGTTGACTAGAAGATTGTGTGATGGAGTGTTTAAAACTCAATTTCAATTAAATTTTTAATTTTCCACCAGCTTTCTCTGGATACTCGGCAAAAAAACGTGAGTGAAATCGATTTTATTATTTTATTTTATTATTTGTTTGAACTGTGCACAGAAATAACTTTTTTTTAAAGTAGAAAGGTAAATGTTTTTTTTTTCAATTAGCTTTCGCACGAGTTACATTTTATTTATAAACAGTAGCGCTGCGGAAATTAACAATTAATTAATCGATTAATCGTTTAATTTTTTTTATCGATAATTTGATCGATTACAATTCTATTAAAATTTTAGAAAGTATTTCTAATATTTGTTTTTTCCAATTTAATAACAATTTATATTTTTTGTTACTTACAAACTTTCCCCCCGTATTATTATTATTAATATTATTTATTTAGACGAGCTTACCTAAACAAAAATGTTTTTCTTCCCTATATCTTGCTGAGCAGAACGAATTTGTCGTGTTACGTCACAACATTTGTGAGCCATAGAATTGCAGCGACTTAACCGATTTCGCGAAATAATTAATCGCAACGTAGCGAAATCTGTATATGCTTTATTAAAATGTAATTAATGGAAATTAATATATTAATCGAACAAATGTGTTGTTGTTTTTTTTGTTGTTTTTTTTTTTTTGTATATTTAAATCAGTACAAGCTCTAGTGATTGGTTCAGTTTGTCATGTGATTGTTTTATTCAGAGATTCTCGAACCGTTGTTTTTAAAGGCTCAGGGCACACATATCGCAGCGGGTAAAAGCAGACTGCCGCGACCTATGTATATGAGAGAATTGGTTAGTAAGATGATTGTTATGATCAGTCCTGTGACGACAATTTGTTTTGTGCGTCTCGGCGACCGACTTTTGGCTTCGTTGGAGATTGGTTGATTTCAAAGAAAACTATAGTCTACACCTACTGTTTTTTTTTAAAAACCAAAATGGTAAACATTTAATTGTTTGATTTCAGATGCTTAATTGTTTTTTTTAATGAGTATATGGTATTTATTCAATGGTTTTATTTCAGTGCAAGTCATATTTTAAAAAATTTATTTCCCATAAAAATAAAAGTATAAATTTAGACATTTTGTCTTTTTTAGTCAAGTACTGACGTAACGACAAATGACGGGGAGGGGGTGGTAATGTGTTCCTGTTTTCGCTCCAAAAACTCTCCTTTTTTTTTGCGATTGTCAGTCTACACAAATTTACACTGGTAAATAGAAAGCAATCTCCTAACGCTTGATTTGCGGACTGATTTGTGGAAAAATCGCTCACACAATTACGGTTTGGTGCATATAATTGAAACCAAAATATGACGAGGCTTGCTTTTTGAATTTTAGTACTCTTGACGTGAATTCTTTTTGGAATTTGAGGAGACAAATAGACTACTTGCTTCATTTTCACTCTATATTTTCGGAGACTTAGTTGTAATTAAAAAGCAGAAATGTCCGGTCCAGAATCGTTTTATATAATTCGCCAGAAACTAGAGCCAGCAAGACGCCGCCGCCTGTAAATGTGTTGTAGTGTGCACACCAATTCCACGCCGCACTATGCGCACCACTTTGAGACGCAGTATAGCTATATAGAAGGAAAGGAATTAAGACTTCAAAACAACTACCATAATACGCATTGCTTGAAGTTTGTGCTCGTTCTTTTCCCCCATTCTTTGCACGACATGTTACCAATTTTGCGGCGTAGGCTAAGGCGGCGTATGCTACACCGTGTGTCGGATATAGTAATCCTATATTTTATATAGCACTTTCCTCTCTATGCATAGCCGCGAAATGAAAAAATCCGTTTTTACAGGATTAAATTATGTCAAATATTCAACAACAACAAAATATTCAATAACGATGGACTATATGCATAATAGTGGTCGCTACCTGAAAATGTTGGGAACCTCTGAACTAGATTCTGAAGGTACCCAAAGCGCCTTCGTTGCGTAATATTTTTTTATTCTTACGGCTATTGGAATGCGCTTCCTATTAGCCTGGCTTTTCTTTGATCGACGATCGTGGCTAATGCGTGGCATCCATGTCAATATGTCTTGTTTTGTAATGTTGATATTTATGACTCGTTTCTATTGAAAGTATTTTCTGGATTAGTTTTTTTTTTATGTGAAGCTTGGTGAGCCGTATGCACGGGAACGGCGCTAAATGAGTTCTCGTATTATTGTTAGTATTATATTGATGGTATTACTAGCAACAAAGCCCGTTCAAGGAAGTTCCGCCATGGTTACGGTGGCATATTGTAGCTCCCCTCTAACCGCCGTCTCGGCCAGCCATAAATGTACATCATGTAAAAAATACTATTCATTATAGTTATAATAAATAACCCATTATAGTGAAGTTTTTGACTATAAAACTCAATGTGTATCCCTCAAAATAAAGACTTGGAAAGATATAGTGGCGTAGCCAGGGGATGGATGGGGGGTCTAATTCTAAAGTCCCCAATTTAGGGGGGGGGGGCAAAATGAGTGTCTGAAAAAAAATAATTAAATAGTATATATTACGCGATTGGTCAAAATGATTGGGACCCCCAAAGGGGCCAAGCCTCCCCCCCCCCCCGCGTCCCCAAATCCCTAGCTACGCACTGGACAAAATTATGCACAAAAAATAACTCGCTTTGAACGTCCGCGTAAACTTGTTCAATATGTAAATGATATTTAATTTTTCTTATTGGCTGTGGAAGTCTTTGGGACTTTGAGGGACTAATCGCTATTGATGTCCGGACAGAAAAATACCTTTTATTATATAGGATTATTATTATTACCATTGTATAACCTGTCAAAAATGACGGACGTTTTCAAAATAAAAACATTCCAGCTGAAATCTATTAATTTTTTTTTTAAATACACATCAGAATAAAAAATATTGTATTACTGAACTTCAATTTTTTATTTATTTTTTTTAAAAAATTATTCTTTTATTTCCATATTGAACAATTCTATGCGGACGTTCTAATCGAGTTATTTTTGGTGCAGTAATTTGCTGCGCTACTTACTAAAATTAGTAGCGTTACGAAGGTTTTCAATTTTTTCTTGGCGAGAAACACGTTTTGTTTATCTTGAAACCAACATTTTAACAATTATTTTACGTCTATATTTTATTTTATTTTCTATAAAATAAATCGGGAGTTACCTCGCTTAGCGATGATCCTTCACGGAATAACACAGGATTCGAATTTTAGTTGTTATCACGTCCGCCTTGCACACGAAAAGTCCTGTGTTCAATTCCCAGGTGGGAGAATTTGGAAACACAATTACATGGTTTTTCTGCTTGTTCTTTTCCCCATTTCTTTGTAAACATGACTAACCCTAGAGTCGGAATATCACAGTTTTTGGTTAGCAAGGGATGGTAGTAAAAAGTGGGAAGGGGGGCAGGTAACAACAACCCCTGTGCACATATCTCCACGATTACTCGTTTTGTATTTCATTACTTCGTGTTGCTGTTTGTGTCCGTTCTCACACCTCCCCCCCCCACCGTTCTTTGCACTATCTATTATGAGCAAGTCTGCGGCGCATGCTACGCCATTGGTATCTTTATGGATTATTTTCAGTTAGCCTATCCAACGTGTTATCAAGACGGTCATATATTTTGTTCAGTAAAATGTATTACCATAACGACACTTTTCTAGTCATCAACGTCACTAATGTGAGTTCACGAGCGCGCGAGAGAAATTTCCGTTCAGTACGTTAAATAAAAATTGTTAAAATAATGTGCGATTTGGTGCGCATCATTTTCTTGTATCTCACGGATTTAAGTAGTGCATAGAGGTTCAGGAATTTAACACTGCCATATAAGGCAGTGCAAACAATGGAGAAATTCAGTGTGTGTGTGTGTGTGTGTGTGTGCGGCTAAACTGCAATTGAGTGCTTCTGCTTTTATTGATTCATACCCGTTTGTCGTGGTTAGCTTATCTTATCTTATCTTGAGTTGGGGGGGGGGTGTGACAGTTTGTTACGAGTAGAATGGGGGTGTTAAAGAAATTCGAAATCACATAAAAAAGAGCGACATACAATAAAAGTTCCACGAAAATATTTCATTGCTTCAAAATTATGTTAAGATGTTTTCACGCGTGTTACGATAAATACGTAATGAAATGTCAAAAAAAGTATTTTGCAACATTATAGCTTTCACTTCGAAAAACGGCGTGTTTTTTTTTAAAATATTTTTTAAAAAAGGGGAGGGGGTGCATTCAAAGCTTTGTGGAGGGGGTCTCAGTTTTTGTAAAGAAGCGTGACGAGCGATTAGGGGGGGGGGATGAAAAATCGGCCAAAATTGCATGACGTGCCATTTATTGACGGCCCTTTTTACTAAATTGTATAATTTATTCCTGAACCAGTCTAAATGTACACTGAGGATTATGTAGACCAGCTGTGACCAGTCCTGTAGAAATTGAGAGCCATTTTTAAAATAATTTTTTTAATGGGTGAAAACCGCATTGAAGCACCCTGGGTCATTAAACCCGGATTGGAAATGTTCCAGTAATCATTTTAACCTTTACTAAATTGTACGCGAGCCGCAATGTGAACAGAAAAGACCCGCATACTGCCCGCGGGCCGCGGTTTACCCCCAATCGGTGTAATAGACACTGTGATCAAGTACATGCATAGAATTGCTATACTTCTTAGTCCATCTACAGGTTTTCTAAAAATAACCTAAACCCCAGCGCCACCCAAGCACATACGTACCCATAATCCTTACACAGTTGAGCATATCCACATTTTTATATTTACACGTAGCGTCTGCTGAATGCAAAAACTTTGGATCGATTTTCAACCCACTTCCCGGTATCCTATAGAGTTGAAATTTAGTAGGCGGACTCGTGGCGACGATAAAATTATGCTCTAAAATTTCACATCGGTCAAATGAACTAAGTTCATACTATGAACTGTGTTTAAATTAATGATTTTTTAAAAAAATATTTCAATGTATGTCTGTGTAGAATGTAGATTTTTATGCTAGCCGGTAGAATGGTGCGTATTATCCTGAACATATTGTTGTAAGATGTTCCATATAACTGTAACTTTTTATGCTATTCCGTCGCGTGTTGCTTATTATATTGCGCTTACTTTTAATTATATCTCATATATAAATAATTTTTAGTACAAACAACTTTGGTTTTATGGGGGTGGGGGATTGGGGGGGGGGCTTAATACAAAACTAAATTTTCTATAAATGTGACCGACTATAAAATTCTCGGTAACAACACATATGTCTTTAATTAACTCCCGAAAGTGTTCGTTAGTTATTTCCCTTGCACATGGGCCATCTCCCCCTGGACCATAGTTTAGCCCGCCCTATTAGTTTTAGACGATCACATCCATTGTGAGGGTACGACAAGTATTGCAAATAGAAAAAAAAAGCAAGTTTTTTAGTGAGCCAATAAAATTTGCATTCATTACACAAGTAAACATGTCCAGAATCAATGCTAGGTAATATTGTTGCATACAACCGAATACGTACCTCGTCCCAGTTTTATGAATTGAATATCTGTTTGTGTCGTAGACAGCTTGTTGCCCTTAGTTATCATTATTCAACATGACAGTTTTACAACTCTACCTTTACGGCACTGAATACATGATCAGGCATATCTTTATAGTAGGTCTACTCATTAATTTTTTAAAATAAAACGGTGTTGTATTTGCCATGAAAGACTATCTGCAAGGCAGCAGTTGTTTGTTTGTTGTTGTTGTTTTTTGCAAGTGATGTAGCATTCACATGCCACGGCTAAGGGTTCGAACGCTCTTGCCACTCGACCACCGCGGCCCCCTACAAGAAAATACGACACAAGAACATTTTAACACAGTATAATAGTCTAAAACTGGGGTGGGGCGAAACTACGGCCCGCGGGCCTAATACATTTTTGTTAAAAGTGGATGTTCGAATTTGAACTGAGGCTGAATTTTGTTTAGTTGCGACACTCGCTTGAAAAGTTACCCACCTCTGGTCTAATACAAATACAAGAACAATCTAATACAGCACATCAATCTATTACAACACATCAATCTAATACAGAACATCAGTCTAATACAACACATCATTCTAATACAGAACATCAATCTAATACAACACATCAATGTAGTACAACACATCAATATAATACAACACATCAATGTAGTACAACACATCAATCTAACAAAACACATCATTCTAATACAACACATCAATCTAATACAGCACATCAATCTAATACAACACATCACACAACATTCTAATACACTACAACATTCTAATATAACACAGCAAAAATCTAATACAACACAAAAACAATCTAATAACTATATAAAACAACACAGTAGCAATAACCCATCAGTAGTTTAATACAATACACAGAACCAAATAGGAAAGCCAACAAACTATCAAAAGGTAAAACTGCAATAAAAATGCAAAACTAGACATAAACCATAGACAAGTGTAGCACGCAATAATATTATGTACGAAAGAAATGTCTGTAATTTATGAGATACTACCTACCCAGTCGCTTGTTGCAACGATTTGAGAAGAAAGGAAATACGGCAACTTCTCAAACTTTTGTGGCAATCGTTGGAATACAATTTTATAGAGAAAAAACGACGTTAGGGGCCCCGGGCCCATTGGGCAAAAAATGTTAAAGTGAAAACGGTGTATACTTCAATCTTGATCTTGTGTCAATATTTGTCAGATCGTGTAATATCGAATGGAGAATAAAGTCATAAGAGGATAAGAGAACAATAAGATTAGGGGCCCCAGGCCCCGAGGAATAGATATTAAAATAATAAAATGAAAGGTTGAGATGAAATTGGTTAAAGATTTATCATTTACCCAGTAGCTAATATGCAACGATAAAATTTTGTACGCAAAAATCAAATATTCTACATATTTCCTGAAAATATTTAAGCGGATAATATTTATTTTAAAAATCTAACTGAACAGAATAGAATAAGACCATAGGAAAAATACATAACGTCATTGGACTGACATATTGCAAACAATAATACGTTTTAAAAAAATAACTTAATTCATTGTAAGAAATAGAACATTGCCACATGGACTGGTTTGCACTAAGACTTGACCGACATAGAGTCAGTTAGACAGCCGCATCGGAATCGGCGAGTTAGATTTTCCTTGAATGGCTTTTAAATTCCCCCAAAGATAGTGGGAGACAATCCCATGGTTCAAAAATAGACGAGAGTTCTTTGTTTAACTCGGTCCTAACTTTTGACATTCTTACACAGATGTTTTCAAAATATAGGTTGCCTATCTATATATCTCCGTCCATCGATCTTCCTGTCCGACTACCTTTCTATCCATACATCCATCATCCATCTATCCATCCATATATACATCCATGCATTCATCAATTCATTCATTCATCCCTTCATAAATTCATCCATCCATCCATCTGTGCAATGCCCAAAAGCCTGCTTGTCTTTCGGTCTGTGTGTCGTTCTGTTTTTCTCTATTCGTCCGTTCGTCTATATCCACACATGTTCATTTATTTGTTTGTATGTTGTTGTTGTTTTTTTTTACCGCTCACGTCTTTCTCTCCATCTGCCCTTCTATACTACAGCCTCTGGGATCTCCAGAAATGTTTCACTATCTGTACCCATCAATATCTCTATATTAATTGTAGCTCCCTCGCCCAGAATCCAGATCCGCCGATGACAGATCTTCGATACCCAACTAAACGATATCATCACTGTGACAGCCATTAATCGCAGACGTGATTGATCCGCTCGATACCAATGAACGATACGCCAGTGATGCAATAATCGTATGAGGTTATGAATAAGAGCGGTCGATGCCGAAATGAAGATAATGTTCCTCTTGATAGGTTCACATGATGACCTCGGGTCGGGCGATACCCGGGTCGATACTTACAGACGATGACAATAATTGGATGGGATTGGAAGCTAATGAGTCTCAATGAAGTAATCGATTCCAGCAAATGTGTGTTTGTCCATATATTTATTTAAAAATTGATCATAAGAGGCCCCAGAAAGTGTGTGTGTGTGTGTGTGTGTGTGTGTGTGCGTGTGCGTGTGTGTGTTTTGGTGTATGTTGGTGTGTGTGGGTGTATTGGTGGGTGTTTTTTGTGGGTGAGGATGGGGAGGGAGGTTGTTTCATTTTTCACAACAGGAAGTTTATGTTATATAAAGTATGATTTTCTTATTCTTTTAGAAGACTTCTTCAGCAGCTCTTTGCTATGTCTATGTTATTGTATTTATTTAATAAATTTATTTACTTATTTATAAATTCTTTTTTTTATATATATTTAACGTATTTCTTTTTTAAAAAAATTATTACATTTATTTATTATCTATGTAGAAATCTATGTATTTATTTCTTTGTTTGTTTATTTACATTTCAGATGTATTTTTAAGTTATTTGAAAAAAAATTTTTTATTAATTAAATTTATTAGTTA
The DNA here is from genome assembly GCA_002072015.1 of Radix auricularia. Classification (NCBI taxonomy): domain Eukaryota; kingdom Metazoa; phylum Mollusca; class Gastropoda; family Lymnaeidae; genus Radix; species Radix auricularia. Next base: position 32,204 of record MUZC01000787.1, on the reverse strand, counting down.
AATGTATTATTTAATTTATTCATTCCTTTATTTATTTATGTGTTTATTTACTAGGGCGTGGAAATGTTCACCTCTGTCACAGCTTGTCAGACAGTCTGCCCGTGATGGGCCGCAATTCTTTTTCATTACACTTACGAGTGTTACCCCTTGGGGCTCTATAATTAACAAATACATTGCTGGTGTATACATTATATTTGTTTCTCATATGATCCGAGCTAACTTCATACAATTTTCACTTTAAGCTGCGCGGCTGCACAGGTATCTGAAAGACGCCGCGCAGCAGTTTAGAATTTACGCGCAGCAAATTTTGTACAATATAGCACAAAGCATAGATAATGTGCAACTGTGCACACGAGATTTTAGACTTTGAAAAAGGACCAACGAGCCTTAAGGAACATTTAGATTAACCCTATTTTAAAAGCCAAATCAAATTTCCTTTGGTTTAATAACATGTCTTGTTGTACATTTAAATAAAGATGCATTGGTGCGACACAGCAAAAACAATATCGATTACAGTGTCAAAACTTATCCTATATAATAGAAGGAAAATTTATGTCCGGTCGTCGATAGCGGTTGGTCCGTCAAACTCCTACAGACTCCCACAGCCAAACAGAAAAAATAATTCTCATTTACATATTGAACATGTTTACGCGGACGTTCATAACGAGTTATTTTTTGTGCAGTATTTATTTAAACAATAAAAAAATATCTGCATATAATGGCTCCGGAACCATTTTTACAAATATGTATCCGGTTCCGGTCGGATTTACTTTATAAATCTGGATACATCCGGCTAAGGTTGGATTTCAAAATATTGCATCTGGTACACCCTAGTTGACACATTGATACAATGGTAACATTAATGAATAGATCAATGCAGTCAATTTTTCCTATCAACAGCTCAAACGTAGATGTATTATATCTTTTTAAAAAAACAATAAACAGTATCATCAATATATATATATATATATATATATATATATACTAGGGGTTGTAGGGCGCCTACGGCGCCCACTNCACAGGTGCGTGTGTTGTTTTGGTAATTGGCGTTCTATTTTATTTATAAATCATTTTGCGCACCGATGCACACCAAACAATGACGTCATATTAAATATTTTTACAGCGCTAATCACCACACGATTTTTCAACTGCTATAGACTGTTGTACATCGTTCCTCAGCGTTCCACATCCATCCAGTGAGTGACTTGGACTATTATATTATTTATATAATTAACTATTTATGTGCGTTCGTAACTCAACTAATTGTAGAAAGCAGCGCGCCGCTTTTATTAAAAAAATATATAAAAAATATAAAAAATTTTTAAAAAAGCACCAAAAATAACTATTTCTAAACGTCCGCATTAAATTGCTCAATATGAAAAAGAGTTTTAATTTTTTTCTCTTTGTCTTTACTTTTTTCTGAGAATTTAAACAATTAATTATTTCATTTGAGCTGACATATAGTTATTTTGTAAAAATTTCTGTTATTTGTGACGGGTAACATACTAGTAAGTAGATAATAAACTGGTGAAACAAAGTCCTCCTTACTGAATTAAAACCTCGCTTCAATAAGGAAATTTTGAAGGTGTGGTAAATTGAGTGCACTAGCAACAGGGGCAAGATGAATTTTGACTGGCCGCCTACAAAACAGCAAGTCCCTGGGAAACGTAGCAACGTGTCTCACTGTATGTAGGACAGCTAATTTTGAGGGAATATGGCGTCTCACTGTATGTAGGACAGCTATTTTTGAGGAAATATGACAACTTGATATAATTATACTTTACTATTAAATCTTTTGCTCTCACGCAAAAAAAATTAAATTACCCTTCTTGAAATAGTACTTCTTGTTTTACATTCACAAAATTTTTTAATTCAGGCAGAGCACGAAAAGTCATATTTAAGCATTGTCAACCCGCTTGACAAGAATTTCTTCTGAATCGGGTATCACCTGTACTAAAAATAGCGCTGATGTGAACATCGCGGTTTCCATCAAAAGCAATCATCTTATAATGGAATGATTTACAAACATGGCCAACAAGACTAAGAAATAATGCTTACCACAACAGTTTAACAATTTTTATAAATCAAATCCTGCTAATGGTCTGAATTATTATTTTCTAAAGGTTGAAGGACTCGAATGATCAATTTATGAGCAAATGTATATTCCTATTTTTTGTTTTTTAAGACGGATTATATTTCAATAACTTCATGATTGAAGAACAAAAACATGATCCGTTTTTACTAGCTCGTGCCTTTAAATCATTGCCATTCTTTGCCATTGTCTACTGATACAAAAACCTCCTTGACGTCACTTGGTTCAACCCTCTTGGGAGGCTCGTACTTCAGGCTGTCTAGGACCTCTCTCATCTCGTGTTCAGTAGATGTATAACCCAAGTGACAGGTCAGGTCAGGTGTGTTCAGTAGATGGCTAACCCGTGTCATGTCAGGTAAGGTGTGTTCAGTATATGTTTAACCCAAGTGAAAGGTCAGGTCAGGTGTGTTCAGTAGATGTCTAACCCAAGTGATAAGTCAGGACAGGTGTGTGCAGTAGATGTGTAACCCAAGTGACAGGTCAGGTCAGGTGTGTTCAGTAGATGTCTAACCAATGTGATAGGTCAGGTCAGGTGTGTTCAGTAGATGTGTAACCCAAGTGACAGGTCAGGTGTGTACAGTAGATGTGTAACCCAAGTAACAGGTCAGGTGTGTTCAGTAGATGTGTAACCCAAGTGACAGGTCAGGTCAGGTGTGTTCAGTAGATGTCTAACCCAAGTGATAAGTCAGGACAGGTGTGTTCAGTAGATGTGTAACCCAAGTGACAGGTCAGGTCAGGTGTGTTCAGTAGATGTGTAACCCAAGTAACAGGTCAGGTGTGTTCAGTAGATGTGTAACCCAAGTGACAGGTCAGGTCAGGTGTGTTCAGTAGATGTGTAAACCAAGTGACAGGTCAGGTCAGGTGTGTTCAGTAGATGTCTAACCCAAGTGATAAGTCAGGACAGGTGTGTGCAGTAGATGTGTAACCCAAGTAACAGGTCAGGTGTGTTCAGTAGATGTGTAGCCCAAGTGACAGGTCAGGTCAAGTGTGTTCAGTAGATGTGTAACCCAAGTGACAGGTCAGGTCAGGTGTGTTCAGTAGATGTCTAACCCAAGTGTCAGGCCAGGTCAGGTGTGTTCAGTAGATGTCTAACCCAAGTGACAGGTCAGGACAGGTGTGTTCAGTAGATGTCTAACCCGTGTCATTTCAGGTCAGGTGTGTTCAGTAGATGTCTAACCAATGTGATAGGTCAGGTAGGGTGTGTTTAGTAGATGTCTAACCCAAGTGATAGGTCACGTTGGGTGTGATCAGTAAATGTCTAACCCAAGTGACAGGTCAGGTCGGGTGTGTTCAGTAGATGTCTAACCCAAGTGATAGGTCACGTTGGGTGTGATCAGTAAATGTCTAACCCAAGTGATAGGTCAGGTAGGGTGTGTTCAGTAGTTGTCTAAACCAGCTGAAAGGTCAGGTCAGGATGATGGCGGTATCGTTGTTCAGCTGAATCTTTTAGATTTTGGTTGACCTCAGCCAAGGAAGACGCTGCTGTGGTCAGTTTTTAAAGCTCGTCAAATCAGAATTTTGATTTCAATTCAAGCGCGTTTTGTTTCAAGACGAGATTTCTTTTAATCCGCGAGAGACTTGGCCCAGATACAATGGACATCATTAATTCATGGCGAGCCTCTGATCGTTGAGAGTGTGGTGTGTGAGAGTAAGAGAGAGAGAGAGAGGGGGGAGAGAGAAAGAGAGAGAGATGAAAATAGATTGCGAGAGAGAGAGATATAAAGAGAGAGTGAGAGAGAGAGATGAAGAAATAAAGAGAGAGTGAGTAATTAGCGGAAAATGTAGATGGGAGTAGCGATAGAGAGTATGGTAGTGAGAGAAAATAGAGTTGGAGAGAGATGGAGGAGAAGTGAATAATAGAGAGAGGGGAAGAGAGCGAGAGAGAGGGAGGGATGGGAAAGCTTAGAAGACAGAAAAGGAGAGGAAAGAGAAGGAGGTAGTGGGGGGGGGGGGCTAATGAAAATGAACAATTGAAATAGGATCGTGAGTCCAATTTGTGTAACGATGTTACCTTCTCATCGCATTGGAATGTAAAATTTGGTGAGATTAAAATGAAAGTTAACTCAAGCGGTAGAGTATTATTATGTGCATTTGGTGAGACAAAAGTGAAGTTAATTAGGAATGTGACAGTTGCCTGTGGCGGTTAAAACATTTCGTTTGGGTGGCGGTGGGAGAAGACGATGAGGAAAGCTGAGAGGAAGGGGTGGGGCGAAAGAAATGGTCATGAGAAGTGGTGTTTGAGCCACCCCGGTGGGCCCCCAGAGAAGCTGTAATGGGCAAATAAGGTTTCCGTCTTAAGTATAATAGTAATTTGAGAACCTGTTTAGCTTAAAACTACAGCCACGAAGTGTGGCTCATTGCTTTACATAAGTAATATTTGTATGTATGATTTCTATACCAAAAAAGTTATAATGAAGAAAACATTAACCATGAAATAATGCTTTCTTCTAAATCACCAATACTGCCCATGCTAGACCAGCTTGCTCGTTTAGCTCTGATGTTTAAATAATCTATATCTTTAAAAAAATATACAAATCTACGTATTGTTTCTTAAAGTTATCTTTGCTTTCACATTCTTTTAAAAAGTTTCGAAGACTATTCCACACTTTCGGTGGCGCCGATTCAAAAAGACCGCACGCCACACCGGTATCTTTCTTAAGGGATTCCGTAGCCTCTTTGGATAAACATGCTGACACTGATGTGACGTACAAGCTACCTTTATCAAGGAAATGTCAAACATTCGGTCAGGAAAGTAAATCTTGAAAACGTTTTCAAGGAAAAAAAATGTGGGGTTCCCACAAACAGTGACGTGACCATTGACCCCCCGTCCCCCCCCCCCGTGCTGGTAATCTCAACCTTCTCTGGGTGTCACGTCATAGTAACCGCACCCCTGCCCCCCCCCCTTTTCTTATTTCCCGCCACCCGTTGAGTTCAATGAGGAGTTCCAATCTGAAACTATACACTAATCTGGCCCTGGTATTAACCGCATCGCTCCTCTAATAGGTTTTTATGACTATTTACATCCTGGACCTCGCGGTATCGATCGCTATTAATTAGGTTTTTCTTTTGCTGCGACCTTTGCTTTGAAAAAAATAATAAATATTACGCTCTTTGAACCACTCAGAAAGCCAATTACTACCGCCAATCAGGCTTAGCCAAGATTCCATTAGTGGAGTGGATAGTCTTCCTTTGATCGCATTCTTGTTGCGATCTCAGCGAAAACTAGTTCAAAAAATTAGTTCATTCCTAACCTAAATCATAAGTCACGTGAACTGAACGTAAACTATTTTTTTTTATATAGTTCATTTTTCAAACGTCAATCATAAGTCACGTACTATTCTTTTAAATGGTTCATTTTGTAAACGTAAAACATAAGTCACGTGAAATGAACGTAAATTATTTTTTAAAAAAATAGTTCGTTTTTCTAACGTAAATTAAGTCACGTGACATGAACGTAAACTATTTTTGTAAAAATATTTCATTTTTCTAACGTAAACCATAAGTCTCGTGACGTGAACGTGAACTTGTTCAATAAACATTGGCACAGAAAGATTAATCTCTCACAGCCCTAGGCTTCTTGATGGCATCACCAGAGGTCCCAGGCTTATTTTTTTTAAGGGTACCTTTTAAGTTTTAAAGAGAGAGATCTTCAGATTTAAACACGTGAGATGATTCTTAATTAAGATTTAGCCTTGAAACGTAAGTTGCCCTCGCTTGAGCTTTGTTTATATATTTTAGAAAACGTCGTTTATAAATAATCAAAAGCGAAAGAGGCAACGAATACCTATGCATCATATTTCAATGCGCTAACAGGTAGCATCATAATGCAGTGTATGAACAATATGCATTATATATTCCTGTGTACTAAAAGGTGGCATCATATGACGAAAGTACTAACAGGTAGCGCCATGCTCCAAAGTACCAATAGGTAGCATCATGCTCAAAGTACCAACAGGTAACATCATGCTCAAAGTACCAACAGGTAACATCTTGCTCCAAAGTACCAACAGGTAGCATCATGCTCCAAAGTACCAACAGGTAGCATCATGCTCAAAGTACCAACATGTAGCATCATGCTCAAAGTACCAACAGGTAACATCATGCTACAAAGTACCAACAGGTAGCATCATGCTCCAAAGTACCAACAGGTAGCATCATGATCCAAATTACCAACAGGTAGTGCCATGCTCCAAAGTACCAACAGGTAGCATCATGCTCAAAGTACCAACAGGTAGTATCATGCTCCAAAGTACCAACAGGTAGCATCATGCTCCAAAGTACCAACAGGTAGCATCATGCTCCAAAGTACCAACAGGTAGGATCATGCTCAAAAGTACCAACAGGTAGCATCATGCTCCAAAGTACTAACAGTTGGCATCATGCTCAAAAGTACCAACAGGTAGCATCATGCTCCAAATTACCAACATGTAGCATCATGATCCAAATTACCAACAGGTAGCATCATGCTCCAAAGTACTAACAGGTAGCATCAGGCTCCAAAGTACTAACAGGTAGCATCATGCTCCAAAGTACTCACAGGTAGCATCATGCTCCAAAGTACTAACAGGTAGCATCAGGTTCCAAAGTACCAACAGGTAGCATCATGCTCCAAACTGCAAATTTTAAAACAACAACTATACCAATACCAAGGTGCAATGTTGTCTAAATTATACATTGTCTGCCAATCTACATAACTTGACATCTGGGATGTACCAAGACCATGACATTTACCTAAATAACTTGACATCTGGGATGTACCAAGACCATGACAATTACCTAAATAACTTGACATCTGGGATGCACAAAGACCATGACATTTACCTACATAACTTGACATCCAGGATGTACCAAGACCATGACATTTTCCTCCATAACTTGACATCTGGGATGTTCCAAGACCATGACATTTACCTACATAACTTGACATCTGGGATGTTCCAAGACCATGACATTTACCTACATAACTTGACATCTGGGATGTTCCAAGACCACAACCTTTTCCTACATAACTTGACATCTGGGATGTACCAAGACCATGACATTTACCTACATAACTTGACATCTGGGATGT
>MUZC01000787.1:785-21026 GCA_002072015.1 Radix auricularia | reverse complement strand
TATATATATATATATATATTATGCAAGCGGTTGTTAATATAAAGTTTACTAATCAATTGCAAGGGTATACAAATAATTCTAGATAACAAAGTACTTTATGGCACATCGAAACTACAATAATTTTGCAAATACTTTTAAATTTACAATTGCTCTTACGCGCATATAAGTTAATATAGTTATGTTAATATGTCTAGATACCCAAAGCCCTCTCATGAAAATATAAATCCGCCGATGTTTCTAGACATGAAAATTACTCCCAAGCACATAAAAATCTGTCACTCTTTATAGATATCAATATTTTTGCCAAAGCACATACAATTCTCTTAATGTTTCTAGACATCAAAAAATATTTCTAGTCTCTAGCACATACAAATCAGAAAGATTTAGCAACAGATCATTTAAGTTGGCGCACAATGGGGTCAAGGGCAATATTTCCACTAATGTTCCGTTGGTCCGTGTGCAAAGTTGAAAAATTCGTGTGCAAAGTTTCACAAAATTCATTTTATTTATTTAATATTTTACCAAATTTGCTACGCGTTAATTCTAAACTTCTGCGTGGCATCGGTCAAATATAAGCGTGGCCGTGCAGCCGCGCAGCTTAAAGGGAACATTAGTAAAGGGCAATGATCGTGTCTCGGTGTAAAAAAAAAAAAAAAAAAAAACCTGTGCAAATTTGAACTGCATTCATTTTTTGTTTAACATCTTACCAAAAAATGCTGCACGGTAATTCTCAACTACTGCACAGCGTCGGTCAGCTTACAGGGGAAATGGGTCACGGGCAATGTTCCCTTAAAGCTGCGCGGCCGCGCAGACATCCGACTGATGCCGCGCAGCAGTTTTTATTTACCACGCAGGAAATTTTGTAAAATATTGCACAAAAAATTGATGCTGTGCTACGTTTCACACTAGTTTGTTTTGTTTTTTTTACTTTGCACACGGACGAACGAACCTTAGAGGGAACATTGGCCGCGAGTCGCGTGGTGATTTAAAAATAATGGGATATTGCAACTATTAATCATATAAGTCTGTGATTCGTTCTTCGTAACATTTCCATCTCTGTTTTGAATTTTGTATCATTCAAAATACCCTCTCTGTTACGTCTAGAACATTCACAATACCATCTCTGTGACGTCTAGAACATTCACAATCCCATCTCTGTGACGTCTAGAACATTCACAATCCCATCTCTGTGACGTCTAGAACATTCACAATACCATCTCTGTGACGTCTAGAACATTCACAATGCCATCTCTGTGACGCCTAGAACATTCACAATCCCATATCTGTGACGTCTAGAACATTCACAATCCCATCTCTGTGACACCACACCCCAAACACCACGCCTCCAATGTCTCGCCAATGCCGTGACGTCACGTCACCACCTCCCCCTTATCCCCCCAACGCCACGCCCCACCTTCGTGACGACACCCTAAAGAGGCCCCTAATGACTCTGACAGCCCAGCCCTCCCCTGTTCCTCGGCCCAACAAGGGTTCCGCTCGTGAGTTGTCATGCTGTCACGCGCAGTCGTGTAACCGGAAATTATTCGGTTCTGGTCTACGCCGGCTTTCAGGTCCTGTCATTACTGTCACGTGGTGTCATTCCAAGACCAAACGTATCTCTCACTGAGAAGTCTCTCTGTAAAAAAAAAAAGGATTACAAATTATCTCTGCCTGTTGCCATAGCAACACATCGCTGTATAGCAAAAAACACTTTGTCGAATAGCAAAAACATATCTCCGAATATCAAAACCACATCGCGAATATCAACAACAGATTGCTGTATAGCAACACACATCACCGAATATCAACAACAGATTGCTGTATATCAACAACAGATTGCTGTATATCAACAACACATCGCTGTTTATCAACAACACATCGCTGTTTATCAACAACACATCGCTGTTTATCAACAACACATCACAGAATTGCAACAACACATCACAGAATTGCAACAATAAATCGATTTTTGTTTGTGACTTAGCCTTAAAGTAATAGTGGTTAAATTTAGAGCCGTTATGGTGCATTAACCGAACCTAATCTCTTCAAATCCAGGGGCGTGTAAAAACAACAAACGTTCAGCCAGTTCAGTTTTTTTTAGGAGCAGCAACTCATGTTATCAATCAATGTTGGTTCCCCTTGACTTTCCCTACACACGATTGGTCATTCAATAAGACAGTCGTTTTGGGTTGGAGAGGGTTGTCTTCAAAAGTTTTCAGCCACGTGAAATTTAGATCGCCGCCTTTTCCCGCCCCCAACCCATGACCGTTCTCTCAAATTAACTTATGTTCTTTAAAAAATCTGGATTAATACGTCATCAAATACGCATAAACGTATATAAAATCTTGATGACGAAGATGTGTCGTAGAAGGCAACAAATTATCTCTTGTATTCTTCAGCTCCAACAATGCTAGCGTGGTGCGCAATAACTTTCTGTATATAAGTAGCGTCTGTGACAGATAGGATGAGACATAGAAGAAAGATTGAAAACTACATACACAAGATATTCTTTTGTTAGATAAATATATCCAACAGGCTTACACGTCAGAGCCTCCGAACAGAACAAGAAAACAACTTACATTCCCACACGAACACATAAAAACCACTTACTCTCCCCCTACCCACACACACACATACACCTCCAATCCGTAATCCATTAATCCGAAAAAATTCATATGAATGCTTCAAAGGAATGTTGAATAAATGTTTAATATTACACTCTGAATCGTTCGGAGATATAAAAAATAATAATAATAAAACTTTTCATCTAAGCCATTCTAAGCCAAGACTCAAATCTCTCTTAGGAAATTTTCTTGTCATAATATTTAAAGATGATATTCTTAGATAACATTTACGCGAGATAAATTTTAAAAAAAGAAAAAAAGCAAAACCAAATAATAAAATAATAATAAGTTAAATAATAAAATATTAAACCCATGGGACGCTGTAATGGGGACGTATGATTTTTATAAGTGTCTTCGGGGTTTTTTTATAACGCGTCTATCAATTGGCCGCGATGACCTTCGAATTAAAGATGGCGCTGAACGCTTGGGGTTCCCTCCCAAACTAAGCCACGTGGCCCCTTGACGTCACAGCCTCGTTATTAATTGGGAAATCATTTATTTTTGTACCAAATCCCTGATATATTTTTACCGAGTTGTAAAGTGGTCACTAGATCCCCCCACTCTAATGTTTAAGAACCACTTGACCTGGTCTCCTTTAACGAAAACACATTCAATAACTTGACAGGCCGGAAGCGCACAACTCATCAGACCGGAAGTAGATCTCACGCGCTGCAAGGAAACCGCTTATTGTCCTTTGTTAGGTGATGACGTCAAAACTGTTTGAGAGCCATGTATATAACCTAACTTATAACCTCTTGAAATATCTTTGGTCAAACTTTCACAGACCCAACAGATTGTCAGAGGCGTCTAGTTTTCATTAAGGATACGGCCGTCCATCTTTACGAGTTGTTTCGACGAGTGAGTTTACGAAAATGACACGATTTCATTCAAGTGTTTAGTAGCCCCTGTTTGATTTCATGATTTCATTTAAGTGTTTAGTAGCACCTGTTTGATTTCATGATTTCATTTAAGTGTCTATTAGCACCTGTTTGATTTCATGATTTCATTTAAGTGTTTATTAGCACCTGTTTGATTTCATGATTTCATTTAAGTGTTTAGTAGCACCTGTTTGATTTCATTATTTCATTTAAGTGTTTAGTAGCACCTGTTTGATTTCATGATTTCATTTAAGTGTTTATTAGCACCTGTTTGATTTCATGTTTTCATTTTTTAGAAGCTCCTGTTGATTTCATTCATGTTTTTAGAGCTCCTGTTGATTTCATTCAAGCGTTTAGTAGCACCTGAAAGATTTCACGATTTCGTACAAGTGTTTAGCGGTCCCTTTTTGCTGTTACTTTCCTTCTGTTTTCTAATACTTCTAATAGTTTATTAGTGTGCAGAATCCTGCAGTTACAGCATCATTTTTCTGTTAAACATTGCAAACCTATACCATCCTCTCTCCTTTCCTATACCATCTCCTCTCCTTTCCTATACCATCTTCTCTCCTTTCCTATACCATCTCCTCTCCCTTCCTATACCATCTTCTCTCCTTTCCTACACCATGTTCTCTCTTTTCCTATACCATCTTCTCTCCTTTCCTATACCATCTCCTCTCCTTTCCTATACCATCTTCTCTCCTTTCCTATATCATCTTCTCTCCTTTCCTATATCATCTTCCCTCCTTTCCTATACCATCTTCTCTCCTTTCCTATACCATCTTCTCTCCTTTCCTATACCATATTCTCTCCTTTCCTATACCATCTTCTCTCCTTTCCTATACCATCTTCTCTCCTTTCCTATACCATCCTCTCTCCTTTCCTATACCATCTTCTCTCCTTTCCTATACCATCCTCTTTCATATTTACTTTCTCCGATGTTTGTTTCAATATTTTTTATTCTACTATAAAAACATCGCCCTCTTCTTTATACCCATTTTATAATTACTCCCCTTGTGATACATTCCGCACCCTACCCCCCCCCCACCCATTCTCAGTTTTTCATTTATAGAACCTCTCTCTAATACAGTTGAAATAATTTTAACTAAATATTACAAAATAGTACTGCTAAATGTAATCAAACGTATCCATCCTTCCATTTATTTATTACCTCATTATCGTTCTTATCACCCTTCTCTTTTAGTTGCATCTCTTCGCCCCCCCCCCCCATACGTCCCGTTAGTCTCTCGGGCTTGGCATTCAGACCCTTCATTTACCCCGCTCGTTCCCTCCTCGTGCTGGCTGTCCCTCACTTCTTTAACGAGCCAAGAATAATGAACGGGTTTCCCCGCGGTATTATTTTAAGTAATAAGGCGCGTGCCGTGGCGAGGGTCCGTCTCGGTGACTATCGGTGGCTCTGTCCGGCTCGGCGGGGCTGCTGGACACGTCTGGCGCAGGCAAGGGACCCGGCTTTAGCCATTTACAAATTAGGGGTTAGTCACTGCTCGATTTGGTCCCATTCCTTATGTATGCTTCGTCATGCAATATTCTTTTTGTTTTGTTTGCGACCAGCGAGAGTTTGCGCCGCAATGACGTCTGAGTCTGCTTTTAAACAAAGTCAAATTTCGCAAAATGTACGAAAATGACCAACCCTGCTGCTGCGACCATCATCGCTCACCCCAATCCTCCCCTCTGCCATCACCTAACCCGTTTTTTTTTTTAAAGAAAGGAAAAAGAAAAATTGTCAGAGAGGAACTTACCTTTAAAATAAGAACAAACACGTGTCTCAAGGTCAGCTATAGCCCGTCAGGTATGCCCAGCAGTGATATGTATGCCTGGCAAGTAAGAACAAACACGTGTCTCAAGGTCAGCTATAGCCCGTCAGGTATGCCCAGCAGTGATATGTATGCCTGGCAGTGGCCGCCGAGATCGTGTCTCTCATCTTATCTCTTACAGACACACTTTCTATACAGAAGATTATTGCGTCCTACTCTCATTACCCTATCCATGGCTTATGTTTAATATTGCCTTTTATTAGAGTTTAAAATCTTGATATAGTGTTGGTATTTCTGGCAGATCTCGCGCGCTGCGAGAACACCGTTTATTGTCATTTGTTAGGCGATGGTCGGTGATGACGTCAGAACTGATTGAGAGCCTTGCATATAACCGAACTTATAACCTCTTGAAATAGTTTTGTCAAACTTTCACAGATATAGCAGATTGTCATAGGAGTCTAGTTTTGATTAAGGATACGGCCGTCCATCTTTACGAGTTGTTTCGACGAGCGAGTATACGAAAATGGCACGATTTCATTCAAATATTTAGTAGCACCTGTTTGATTTCATATAAGTGTTTAGTAGCACCGGTTTTATTTCATGATTTCATTTAAGCGTTTAGTTGCGCCTCAGGCAACCTGTGCCACGTCCGAAAGCCGAATACCGGACGCGAAGAACCAGAATTTGTATGATTTGTTCTTGAACTTGAACTGTCCCTTAACCCGATGCTGGGTCGTTGGAGCACCATTTTGAGCTGCGCACTATCTCATGCCATGTGTCACGGTTCTGAGCTGCCTTCTGGGAATCGCTAAATGAAAGGCCGGTCCACTCTTTGTTTGAAGAAGGGTTTCTATCCATATGTCTATATGATGATTGTGTAAAGTTATCTCTGTGCCGTATTTTCAATTTAGAATTGATTGCAATATGTATTATTACTACTTTTCTCTTTGTTCTTCTATCCTCTAGTGTTTCAAGGTTTTATGATTTGCCTAAAGAGATTTTTCTTGTTACTTTTGAATATTCTCCAGTAATGAATCCTGAAGTTCTTTTTTAAAATTTGCTCCAGTTTATCAATGTTTTATTTGGTGGATGGGCCCCTTACAGAAGATGAATATTCTAGTACACGTCTCACCAGTGTGAGGTAACATAGTTTTATATTCTCACTACATCCGCTAAAGTTTCTCTTTATAAAGTTTAAGGATTTGTTTGATGTTTTGTTTCCTCATTCACTGAATATTGTTGGAGCTGACACGTCAAAGGTCTTGGAGGTGGAGCTGGGTTAGATTCCTGGCAGAAAATTTCTAGTGAAAAGTTTCAATAAGGCAACCAGTACATCGATTTTGTTGGGAGATACCCAATGTTCTTAAGTGTTCTTCCTGGACCGGAAACTGCTCCCTGATACTATTGCCCCTAATGCTTTTGTCGTTGATGCGTTTGCCTCTAATCATTGTCCTCCTGATGCGTCTGCCTCTAATCATTGTCCTCCTGATGTGTTTGCCTCTAATCATTGTCCTACTGATGTGTTTGCCTCTAATCATTGTCCTACTGATGCGTTTGCCTCTAATCATTGTCCTACTGATGCGTTTGCCTCTAATCATTGTCCTCCTGATGTGTTTGGCACTAATCATTGTCCTCCTGATGCGTTTGCCTCTAATCATTGTCCTCCTGATGTGTTTGCCTCTAATCATTGTCCTCCTGATGCGTTTTCCCCTAATGTCCGTGCCTCTAAAATTTTTGCTCCTTTTATTTGATGCATCAGTTACAGAGCCCCTCGTGTTGTGAGAAAGATCAGCCCCCACACGGCTCAGAGCACGAGCACGGTCACTGAGCTGGATGTCCCGATACTCACAGTATTCTGAAGAACATCAGCTAAGACCCGAAAACGCCTGTAAGTAACAGTTCCTTAGAGCAATGAGGAAACAATGCTACGAATTAGTAGTCAAGAGAAAGTGGTTTAAACTCCAAAGTGTATTTCCCAGAACAAAAGTAAGTCAGTGTTACGACAAGAATATATCAGCTAGAGATATGTGAGTCACGATTATGTAAATCACGAAAATTTTAGTCTGTAATAAATAGCCATGAATATTCGAGACAGGAACATTTGAGACATGAATATTTTAGCCATGATTATTTGAGACATGAATACTTGAGACAGGGGTATTTGAGACAGAATATTTTAGCCCTGAATATTTGAGACAGGAAGATTTGAGACATAATGAATTCCTCATAAGTATTTACAAAACTCAGAAGTCGAACCACAACACAGAGGTGTTAAAGAGTTTTGTCGGTTGTCAATCCAATTGTTGACCTTATACAACCACACAATATTGTTCGGTCGGTTGTCAACCCAATTGGTGACCTTATATAACCACACAAATTGTTCTATCGGTTGTCAACCCAATTGGTGACCTTATACAACCACACAATATTGTTCGGTCGGTTGTCAACCTTGTTGACCTTATATAACCACACAAATTGTTCTAATTTTCAACTTTTATCGCCTCGCTAATTAGCGATGTCCTTGACACGGCCAAAATTATCTCCACACGTAAAAATGGGACGATCAGAATATAAACTAATCTTTATTTCAACAAATAACGAGCGATATTCATAAATGTCGTGAGCCTTGCGTTGACCTATCGCATAAATTAACTTATCGCGTTTGGTCCGTCAATCAACTGCATATTTATGATACCGTCTCGTGCGGTGTGTTTAAACGCTTTGCGAACTCGCGGTATAAATATTTATTCAGCGGCGTCCTTCATTTATAATTCAGCGGAAAACTCATGAATGGGAGATGTTTGAATAATGTCATCTGTCATGATTCTATCGTCTTGCGAGAATCCCGTGAGAGTGTTCGGCGCGTGAAAAGCGTCGAGGTTAACAGGTTTGACGTCAGCAGAAGACGGTCTTCTGAAGGGGTTAAGGTCAACAGTTAAGTCACGGGAATACCGCATGTGGCGGCGGAGTGGAGGAATTCTTTCTTTCTTTTTTATCATTAATGTTATTGTATTACTACCCTCATCTTAGTAAGGCACTGGTTTGATATTCCCACCATTTCTAGCGTTCAACTTGAATATTTCCTTAACGCTGAATTTAAATGAGAGGATGAGAGGGGTGTTGTTGACCTCTGTCTCGAATGCAGATATCTGATACTCGACCAAGATAAGTCCATTTACGGAGACTAGACCATTCAACATCCTTTGGGAGACGATTTGCATAGGACTTTTGAGATTAAGACGTTTCGCACCCAGTTTCCCTTTTAGTTTAAGGCTCCTTGGTCAGTGTGGTGGAAATTTAAAAAACCCGTGAAAATAAGTTTGGTTTTTTCAAAACTATAAATCCCTTATGTATGAGACCGAATTAAAAGTATAGATTATATTTAAAAGGATATTCACCGCGCGACAAACATTTACAGACTGAACGTGACTGAACTCCCCTTGGTGTAAAACGGGGACGGGTGGGGGTTGGGGTGTGTTCACCGATGGTTGGACTGAACTCCAGCAAACACTTTGATGTCAATAACAACAGACGGCTAACAAGAAGTCATTTTGAGATAAACTAAAAGTGCATTAATTTAAATACGTTACATTTGATCGATCTGAAATTTTGATAGGTGACTCGAGTCTATGTGCAAAATTTTAGCTCGATAGCATCACGGGAAGTGGGACATATTTTTTTACCTTTATTTCTCCGCCAGACCGACGAAGAGACAACAGTGAAGTTTATATAAGGGATTTTTTAAAAATAAACTGTAAAAACAAAGTTTTTGAATATAAATCCTTATACATGAGACAGAATTAAAAGTATTGATTATATTCCAAATAATTTGCACAGCGCGACAAACAAACATTTACAGACTGTACGTGAAATCTACTTGCTGTAAAACGAGGGAGGGGGGTTGTCACCGATGGCGAGGCTGAACTCCAGCAAACACGTGAATGTCAACAACAGACGGCTACAATACAATCATACAGAGTTAAACTAAATATGCTTTAAATTAATTACGGTACATTCGATCGATTTGAAATTTAGTTGAGGCGACATAAGTCTATGTGCAAAATTTCAGCTTGATAGCAGCATTACAGGAAGTTGGTAATTTTTTTAATCCCTTATATTAACTTCACCGTCGTCTCTCTCTTCCCCCGTCGGGCGGAGAAAAATTAAAGTTTAAAATGACCCACCTCCCGTGATGCAATCGAGCTGAAATTTCGCATTTAGACTCGTATCATCTGACAATGCATTGTTTCAAAATTTCAGATCGATCGAATCTACTGTAATAGAATTAATGCACTTTTAGTTTATCTATATGAAACTCAATGTCGACATCGGCAACTGAGTTCACCTCCACGTGTTTGCTGGAGTTCAGCCATCGTTGACCACCCTCTACCCCACCCACCCACCCCCATCCCCACTCCGTCTTGCAGCATGGGGTGTTCAGTAACGTTCAGTTTGTAAATGTTAAACGCGCGGTGAATATTATTTTTAAACATAATCAATACATTTAGTTCTGTCTCATATAAGCGATTTATTGTCCAAAAAATCCTTTGTTTTTACGGTTTTTATTTACTTTTGTTTTTCCCGCCCGACGGGCCACGACAGAGAGAGACGACTGTGAATTTAACATAAGGGATTTAGTAACACATGGGCTGAGGTGCCTCTGTATCATAAAAATATTTCTTAACCACACGAAACAGGTATAAATAAAATATTAAGTCCTTAGTCCGTGCTACTTCCCCCCCTCCTCACCTCCCCTTCAACTACTTTTCGTTCGCCATTGACGATATCCAAAATATGACGCCTAAAACAGGATAATACCTCGAATATGATGACCATGTCCGTCACGTCAGTGAACATATCACGTCATCGTACATCCACGTCATCTAAGTGTTACATCATCTAGCAGTCACGTGATCTATCAGTCACGCAATTTAACAGTCACATCATTGAAAGTCACGCCATCTAACAGTCACGTCCTTAAAAGTCACGCCATCTTACAGTCACGTCAGTAAAAGTCACGACATGTAACAGTCATGTCATTGAAAGTCACACCATCTAACAGTCACATCATTGAAAGTCACGTCATCTAACAATCACGTCATCTATCAGTCTCGTCATCTAACAGTAACGTCATCTATCAGCCACGTCATCTAACAATCAAGTCATCTAACAGTCACGTCATTAGTCACATCTAAAAGTCACATCATTGAAAGTAACGTCATCTAACAATCACGTCATCTAACAGTCACGTCATTAGTCACATCTAAAAGTCACATCATTGAAAGTCACGTCATCTAACAATCACGTCATCTATCAGTCACGTCATTAGTCACATCTAAAAGTCACATCATTGAAAGTAACGTCATCTAAAAGTCACATCATTAGACACGCCAACTAACAGTCACATCATTGAAAGTCACGTCATCTAACAATCACGTCATCTATCAGTCACGTCATTAGTCACATCTAAAAGTCACATCATTAGTCACGCCAACTAACAGTCACATCATTGAAAGTAACGTCATCTAACAACCACGTCATCTAACAGTCACGTCATTAGTCACATCTAAAAGTCACATCATTGAAAGTCACGTCATCTAACAATCACGTCATCTATCAGTCTCGTCATCTAACAGTAACGTCATCTATCAGCCACGTCATCTAACAATCACGTCATCTAACAGTCACGTCATTAGTCTCATCTAAAAGTCACATCATTGAAAGTAACGTCATCTAAAAGTCACATCATTAGACACGCCAACTAACAGTCACATCATTGAAAGTCACGTCATCTAACAATCACGTCATCTATCAGTCTCGTCATCTAACAGTAACGTCATCTAACAGTCACGTCATTAGTCACATCTAAAAGTCACATCATTAGTCACGCCAACTAACAGTCACATCATTGAAAGTCACGTCATCTAACAGTCGCGTCCTCCAAAAGTCACGTCATCCAACATTCACATCTCTAACAATGGGCAAGTAACCTGGTCTCTCCTCCTCAGACAAGAGTTATCTACCGACACGACCGTGAGACGGGGGGTCCCCCAAGGCAACTTTCACTCGAGTGGCCTCCTTTCTGACCCCCTCCCCCCCCCCACAGGGGCCCCCGGCGTGTTGATCTACCTCGTATCGGATCACCGTCGAGCCTAACCCAAGTCCAGCAACTTTGCCCGTCGGCTGCGGTAAATATTGATTCGTTGAGTGCTGTTTTACTGCGAGGACTCACTCGGACGTCATTAAAACCAACGGTTAAAATAATCCCTTTCAAGCGGCATTGTGTGTTATTGTTGTTGTTTTTTTTTTGTTGTTGGTTTTTTTTTTTTTTTTTTTTTCAATGACCTACTTTGTCTTGGGTCTTGACATCGCTACCATCGACAAGAGCCTTGATGGATCGCTGCTACATTTCCGGTGACTTAGATTTTATCATATACTACTCCGCTCGTCTTCTCGCACTTTTAGGAACAGTGATTGAACTCGCCATTTCAAAGACCGGTAGGCCTTTTGTTTAACCGAACAATGTTATACAATGATGGTGTTTTTCTTGTTATTTTTTTTTAAAAGTAGTGTACTGTTTTATTACGATAATATTTTTAAAATGCTCTTTCGTGTAATTAAATGTAATAATTCTACGTAATGTTAAGAAATCAGGTAAAAATAATTACAAATGGTGTCCTTGTGAAATTTTAAAATATTTATATAACTTCTGAACCCCCCCCCCAACCTATTAAAAAACACCGAAAACAAACAAACAAACAAACTCAGCTTTATAAATAGAAATATACATTCGCAAAAATCCAGGTGACTTAGATCCGAGACAAATCTATTAATCTGTAGACAATTCGTTAATAAACAAACATGTGTTCATTTCGAAGAAAATTTTCGCTATCTGGACCGAACTATTCCAGAGACCCGATAAACTTGTTTTGTTATCTGCTGATACCTTTAAAAGATTTTGTTCTGCCTGGAAGCTGATGTCCCAAACTAAATCCTCCTTCAAACAGCATCTACCCCCCCCCCCAGGCGGATTTGTCAAAAAATAAATCTTCAGTGGCCGAAAAGATTTTTCCTTCAGATTAAAATAGATTATTCCCGACCCTGTAACATAACGTCTCCCAAAGATAATTTGCCACCCCCCCCCCAAAAAAAAAAAAAAACAACAACAACAAACAAACAAAACAACAACAACAAACAACATTTTTAATTAAACACAAAATGATTACTAAAAATAAAACACAAGAATGGTAATATTCACAGATAAGTACTACAATACTGTTAATGGTAGGATAGTCACAGATAAGTACTACAATACTGTTAATGGTAGTGATGTAGCCAGAAAGATGAGGATAGTGAGGTTGACCATCTCAGGGTTGTGACAACTGATTGAGTCTACAACCTCAGGACTGAGACAAATGTCTGAAAATCGGCATATTCACTAGAACGGGGACGCCATAATCTTTTAAATAAAAGGGGATAAGGGATGTACCAGATAAACATTTTTAAATCAGGACTAGGCCTGATTTATAAATAGAAATCCGGCCGAAGGCAGAGACGGACTTTTTTAAAATTAGCGGTTTCTGGATTTGTCGGAACCATTATATTTATTTTTTTAATGGCTCTATCGGCCAGCCTGATTTGGCCAAAATTATGAAGTGAAATTCCGCCGGAGCTGAATTTGTAAAAATAGCCGGATTCCGGATTTTCAGGAACCGGAGCCCTAATCGGGCACATCTTAGTCTGTATAGATTTTAAAAAAGACAAAAAATATTATTTTTAACAACTTTTTACTAGCTTTATACACCGTTATAATAAAGCTACAGCTAATTGGACATCAACAATGTTAAGTAAAACATTCACCTTCTTGTTTCGTGATGTTTCTTAACATCTGTTTGGTGTGGGGGTGGGTTTGGAGATTAGTGATAAATTTTAACATTTATGGGCCTGTCAATTCTAAGACAGTTGAACCTCTCATAAAGAGTAATTCGCATAACGAGCAAAAAAAAATCGAAAACATTGCTCATTTACGGACATTTCGCATGCGTTACGCAGAAAGGGAAAGTCCCCATTTCCCGACATTCATTTGCGAGGTGGGATTTTCGCGCCGATGTGTCTGTGTTTAGCAGTCGATCTGTTTGCTTATTGTTGTTGAGTGTTATCGCCCGTTTTTTTAAAAAAACGTATTTGTATTTTTTTATAAGCAAAGTGTAATAACATGAGCTAAAATATATTCGAAGATAAAACCACAAGTAGACAAAAAATAAGAGAGAAAAAATAACTGTTTAAATCTATACTAATAATAGCCAAAGCCCTGACTATCTGACTGACTCATCACTAATTCTCCAACTCCCAGTGTAGGTAGAAGCACGAAACTTTGGGAAGTTGTTAGGTACCCTCTCAAGACCAAAAATTGTTGTAAAAGAAATTTGAAGTTCACACTCATAGGGGCCATGCCCACCGCCCCCTTTCAAATTTGCTATATATAAATTGAAATTCAGCTATTCTCACATCTCCATGTACATAGAAGCATGAAACTTTTGGAATTTGTTGAGCGCACTCTCCCGATGATAATTGGTGAAATAGAATGTTAACATTCCCACTCATGGGGGAGCTGGCGGCCCAAATATAATTTTTTCTAATATTAAAAACCGAAGCATCACTAATTCTCCACTTTCCCGTATAGGTAAAAACATTAAACTTTTGGAAGTTTTTGAACACACTCTACCAAAGAAAAATGGCGAAAAATAATTTTAAAAATCTAACTCATGGGGGGCCGGGGTCTCAAATAGAGTTTTTTCTTATATTAAAAATTGACTAATCATTAATACCTTATTTTTCCGGGTAGGTAGAAGCATTAAACATTGGGGAGTTGTTGAGTACACTTTTACAACAATAATTGCGAAAAAGAGTTTTAAATTTCCCACTCAGAAAGGGCCGGGGGGGGGGGCCAACAAGTTTTTCCCTTGATGACCTTTAAATCAACTGAGTCATCCCTAATTCTCCAATTTCCCATGTAGGTAAAAACATGAAACTTTGTGTAATATCCAACTATATGGACGAGGTACTCCGTGACCCCGACAGGAATAGACATTAGCACACATAGGACATCCAAATACACAATTACGCAGGTAACAGCCGGTTAGTTAGTTAGTTAAGCCAACCACAGCATAAATAACAGAGATGATATTCCCGATTTCTGTTGATAAATGCGAATCCTAACTTTACCGCAAGCGATATTGGTGCGCAATATCGTCGTTGTTTTTTTATTACGGTAATGGAAGTAATAATTAACAAACTCTGGGTCTGTAGCATTACAATAAATTATAGTCGAAGGGCGTAAAATAAATTTGCCGTGTTGAACAGTGCGGCTCGGGGAAGGGTGTAGCACTATCCACGATATGAGTATTGTGCATGAATTAAACGTGAATTTTGCCTTCAAAGAAACTTAGCTCATCTGAGCTTGTGCACCAATGAATGGCAGGTTATATCAAACACTTGACACTAATTTAGTTACTGTGTACATAAGCCAGTAAGTTTTGAAGACAAATAGTTCTAGGATATTGATAACCCATGGTTTACAGATCAGTCAATGATAACTCCTGCCAGGTGACTCATTAGGTTCGTTTTCTTATTTGACATCTATAAATTCAACACACTCAAAAACTACATGAATATATACAATTTAGTAGCTGCGTGCCGGCGATTCTGTTGTTGTAATGTTAACAAATAATACTAAGAAAATCTTAGATTTTTAATCCCTTGTATTTAATTTGTCACTGTCAAGCGTTGTTTGCGTGAAGGATGTTTTTTGTTAAAAAAACAAAACATGATGGCATTTATGTCTTCTTATCTTAGATATACAGACGCTCCTTCTAAGCAGAAGATAATTGCGTCCACAGACCATGAGAGATGATCTGTTGGCAAGTGATGCAGCGGTCACAGGCCACGGCTATAGGGGTTCCACGCATTACCCCAGCCGCCTAACTATTGTCTAGTTAGGTACCCATTCGGAGCTGGGTGACTCGGGGACTCCTCAGGCCCCGAGAACAAATCCTCACCTTCGTGTGGATTCGAACTCGTGACCATCAGTATAACAGTCGAGAGCGCTACCTCTCGACCACCACGTCCCACAAGTCAAGTCATGGTGGCATTTATGTCAAGTCATGATGGCATTTATGTCAAGGCATGATGGCATTTATGTCAAGGCATAATGGCATTTATGTCAAGTCATGATGACACTTATGTCAAGTCATGGTGGCATTTATTTCAAGTCATGATGGCATTTACGTCAAGTTCTGATGGCATTTATGTCAAGTCATGATGGCATTTATGTCAAGTCATGATGGCATTTATGTCAAGTCATGATGGTATTTATGTCAAGTCGTGATGGCATTTATGTCAAGTCATGATGGCATTTATGTCAGATCATTATGGCATTTATGTCAAGTCATGATGGCATTTATGTCAAGGCATGATGGCATTTATGTCAAATCATGATGGCATTTATGTCAATTCAAAAAATTAAATAGTCACAAAGTCGACCTTGATAATCATTACGAGAATAATCATCGTGTCGATAACCCCACTTTCGATATTAAACTTTAAAAGACATGATGCCAATACAGCGATAACCTAAGTTACCCTATTACATATATATATGACTTAGCGCCTGGTACATAACATCCCCTAATTACCCCTACAACATATATACGGCTTAGTGTATGGTATAATACCGTAAATTAAACACTCAAATATATGCGGCCTATTGTCTGGTACATCGCAATCCTAAATTACCCTCATCAAATATATGCGGCCTATTGTCTGGTGCAGCCCAATCCTAAATTACCCTCATCAAATACCCTCATCAAATATATGCGGCCTATTGTCTGGTGCAGCCCAATCCTAAATTACCCTCATCAAATATATGCGGCCTATTGTCTGGTACAGCCCAATCCTAAATTACCTTCATCAAATATATACTGCCTATTGTTTGGTACAGCTCAATCCTTAAATACCCTCATCAAATATATGCGGCCTATTGTCTGGTACAGCCCAATCCTAAATTACCTTCATCAAATATATACTGCCAATTTTCTGGTACAGCCCAATCCTAAATTACCCTTATCAAATATATAATGCCTATTTGGTACATCCCAATTTTAAATTACCCCCGCCCCCTTTCATGAAAATGGTCGAGAGTCTGGTACAGCACATTTAAATTAGATTTCTTAAGGCTTCTTTGACAAAACCAATAGGTCTAACAACTTAAGTTGAATAAGCACGTGCCAGTTTTGGGGTGCTGGAGTAATTGAGCTGAAATTCCTTTACATTCTGCTGATTTGGCCGACAACGAAACAACAAAATATATTCAATGAAATCCATTATGCAATCCGGGATGGATAGGAGGCCGTGTCTCACTAATGTGAGAATTACCACCCCTCCCCTCTCCCACCCTAACCTCCGGCCCCTTTTCCCGCAGCCAACTCGGAAATACGTGTTCTGCAAGATTTTGCATCGTATTCAGGGGACGCTCGTATTCAAATCGAGGCTCTTTAAAAGATGGCGCCGAGCTGGTCCGTTGGCAGTTTATTGATATAAATGAAGCATCCAAATTGAACAGCCAACAAAAACTGTTGTAGAAAATGCCTGCTCTTTAGCTGCGTCCTCTAAGAACTGCCGCAAATACTGCTCTATAACTGACCACTAACTGGCACTAATGAATACTTTTTACTGCCTCCTCACAACACAGTTACAAGTACCTGCTCTCTAGCTGCCTGCTCGCAACACAGTTACAAGTACCTGCTCTCTAGCTGCCTGCTCGCAACAGTTACAAGTACCTGCTCTCTAGCTGGCTGCTCGCAACACACTTACATATACCAGCCCCGTGGCAGCCTGCTCACAACACAGTTACATATACCAGCCCCGTGGCAGCCTGCTCACAAAAAAACCACTATCTCCACACATCGATTCCGTCCCGACGGTCCTCACAGGTCAGTGAATTCATCAGAACCATTGAAAGCCCCAGGGTTTAGTTTGAGAAATGATTTCTCCCAGTTGTCTAAAAACTCATTTCGTGTGATTAATGTTGCGGATTAAAAACCGTTTGAAAACATAAAAGTCTTAAGGTTTTGTTTCTTTTTTTTTAAAATTGGAAAACAAGAGATGTATTTTTAAAAAATCAAAACAAAATAAAGTAGAAATAACATACGTAAACGAAACTTTTTTTTATGAAGTATAATAGAATATATAAAATAATAGAAAATCCTGTTTCTAAATGAGTTTAATTTTTAGAGTGGCCAATTACTACATTTGCCATAATAACATTTTTTCCCCATCTTTATGAATGCTGCCCTAGAGCGATCTGCAATTTTAAAATCTAAGTTCATTAATTTTAAAATTGTATAAAGGTTTTTCGGCATCTGCGTATAATTGCTACAGTTTACACTGGAAATATTATACTTTATTGCCCAGAGTTCCCGCCTTTCATTTTACATTTCAGGTGGCGCCCTTCCGGTCTCTGTTTGTTTTTTTCGTGTGCTATATATTTATTTACTGTTATGTTAACTGACGTGTGATTCACGCAAATATCTCAGTCCACTGAAAATAACTACCATGCAGCTGTCACAAAAATTTAAGAAAATTACACAAATTTGGAAGGAATGCGTTAATTTCGAATGTCCTACATGGAGAAAATTATCTTGAATGTTCTATCGACAAATGTCGTTGAGTTTCAAATGTCGAGCTCATTCGATTCTGTATCTACTCGATAATTTTTATTGTTAATATTCTTCACTTTCCATTGCTTAAGTTTTTTTTTCTAATTTATTACGTCTCAAAAACGTCTCTAGCCCTATTTTTGGACGCACCTTTCTGATAAATATTGGTATCACCTCTGGACCCAATTTATGGACCACACCTTTCTGGCAAAGATTGGTATCATCTCTTGATCCATTATTTGGTCAACACCTTTCTGACAAAGATTGGTATCATCTCTTGATCCATTATTTGACCACACCTTTCTGACAAAGATTAGTCTCGTCAACCATCAACTACCACAGCCCACCATTAAGATCTACTTAGGGTACTTTGTGGATCATAGCGGGTGACGAGTGCAGAAGGTATCTTTACGCTTTGTGGGGATATTTAACATTATATTGGGTCGTTTTACATTTTGGGGGAAGATGAGAGAATGGAGAAGGAAGGGCAGCAGCAGGTGAAGGTGTAGGGACACTAAAGGGAGAAATGTTTATGAAAACAAGAGTTTGTTAGATTCTGTACTAGTCATCCTGATGTAAGTTCTCCATTCCATCTGGCCACACCCCCACCACACGAGACATGTCTTTAATTAGCCATCGCCCACCCCGTCACCCAACCCCCCCCCCCGATCAGCCCCTAACAAGGAGATGGATTTTTGAGTGGCCATTACTTCGGTGTCCTGTGGACGCCAGGTTCCTGGCTGGCCGATTGTGTTATCTTGTGATGGGGCGGCCGTCGGGTTTGGGGAGGGGGGAGGGGCATATTGCTTCTGTTTTAGTATGTGCCTTAATGGAAGGTGTCACTGTCGAGTTACACGAGCGGGATCAGTCAAGGGAGATCATTTTGTTTGCCTCATCTGATTATCATACAGAAGATGATGCTGGAAACTTAAACGGAAAGTGTTGTCTTTTTCTCTGACAATAACTAAAACTGCGAACGCGTTGACGGTGTCCATGTGTGAGTTGTTATATGGTGTCCACAACTCGCTTAGATCTTTGCGTGACATTTGACAAGAGTGAGAGACAGAGAGAGAGAGAGAGAGAGAGAGAGAGAGAGGGAGTAGAAAAAGGTTGTTGAAAGTCTCCAGGACAACCCAAAGTGAACGCTGATATTGTAAAGAACCTTGGTTGTTCTCGCGTTTACTATCTCTGGTTCTTTCACTCTATTTCTTCACACAGTACACACTCTTGGTTACTTATTGTTCAAACACCAACTCAAAGACTCATGTACAACTTAATTTATGTATATTTCCTAACTTCTTTGCGCTAACTATGGTTACTCTATCTAACACTCGTCCCTATTTCAGTGGGTGTCCCTATCTGACTGTCTTCCTATCTCTGTCTATCTGAGTGTGTGTGTCTGTGTGCGTCTCTCTGTCCGTCAGTGCGTCCCCTCTAATACCCGTCAGTCTCCGCCCCTTAATTCCCATTGTCCGAAAGTCAACTGTCAATCATCTTGTACCACCCCTACGTAAGACGTGGGTGGGTTTGGTTTTACGTAACAGATCTCTGGTCACTAATCCCCCTCCCTCGTCCGCTGCTTCGACCCGTTCTCCATTGTCCTTTCATCTACCAGTTAGGGCCGAGTCGCTCGGACTGCTGTATCCAACAACAGAGCTTGATTTATGGTTTGCCTGCACAATTCTCGTCTTCAAAGAATTGTTCGTGGCTTCCATTCTCCCTGATTCCCAATTCAAGTGAGGTAACATCTGAACGTCGCATTTCGCACCTCTGGCCCTCTGGACTCGCCCGTTAGTCCCGCCCCACCTCAAAGGACCAAACATTCTCTAGAGCCCTAACCGCCCTAAATTCCCGACAACATTCAGGGTGGAGAGGATAATTCAACTACGCCTACACGCCCGCCATAGAACATTTAGAGACAAATATTCAACATGGAACATACATAATATAGAGTCGTCATAGAACATTAAGAGACGTACATTCAACAATGAACACACATAATATGTGTCGAAGAAGAAGAAGTAACACACTTTGGAACTGAATTGCACATCCGATCTGGCTGTTAAAGTGAAGTGTAACTCCATCTTGGCTGTTAGACTGAATTGTACCTTAACCTTGTTGTGAAACTGAATTGTACCTTCACCTTGTACCTTGTTGTGAAACTGAATTGATTCTCCAACTTTGCTGTGCCTGCATAATTCTTTGATATCTGTTACCCAATAAATAAAATTTGTATTAAAACATAAAAAAA
>MUZC01000786.1:130598-168884 GCA_002072015.1 Radix auricularia | reverse complement strand
TGATGGACGTTGTGATGGACGTTGTGATGCATACAAATCTTTGAAGGTATACTATTCAACGATTGCTTCTTCAGGGTTAATATGTTTGTAAATTTTGCATCAACTTCAAAGAGAATCTTTATTTTCTTCCAACATTTTTGATGGATCAATACAATAGAAATAAATAGCTGTGCCCCTAAAGTCATTAAATCGATCATCTATTTATTTTAGTAGTGTATCCAAGATAGTGAAGTATGTTTCAGATTTAAAACTAGTAGTTGGATCATCAGCCCTTTCATCTCTACTAAGTTCACCTGCCATACTTTTATTTTTTGCAAATTTGAGTTTCTTTAAA
Source organism: Radix auricularia (assembly GCA_002072015.1). Lineage (NCBI taxonomy): Eukaryota > Metazoa > Mollusca > Gastropoda > Lymnaeidae > Radix > Radix auricularia. The sequence goes on along the minus strand of MUZC01000786.1, from coordinate 168,550 downwards.
TTTTGTTTTTAACATCTAGTTTGGAACAATTTTCGTTAATAGATGATTAGACATCTACTTTCAGAATTTTAAAAAGCTTGATCGCTTCTCTTTTCAACAAACTTATTTCTTCCAACATCGATCAATCGTTTTGCAATTGCAATGTCAATACTCTTGCGCTACAAGTGGTTTGATAACACGAAAATATCAACCAGCTTTTGTACAAATAGCATCAGAAAAAACAAAAGAATATTTGTTATTAAAACAGATAGTCCCACAGCTTCTGCTCTGACTTCCGACACTTCCTCTATGTTATGTTGATTTCCCTGAATTTATATCTTCTAGAGTGGCTAGAATAGCAGAGAATGATTCAACAACTGCATCGACTGCATGCTTATGGCTTGACCATCTTGTATCAGAAAGTCATTTCTGAGTTTTTACTGTTAATTCATATTGACATTTATGATCTTTTTTAAGAGTATGTAGACGTGGTAAACTAGACGTAAAGAATGCATACAACCTTTCAGCTGAGCCAAAAAAAAACAACTGTACATTACTGTGTACAGAAATTGCTTCGATAGTGACCAAATTCAACACATGGGGACAACATTTGGTGAAAGTTTTAATTCCACTCTTAATTCCAGACATCACAGATGCGCCATCGTATGCCTTTCCTCCACAGATTGTGATGTCAATGTTTCGCTTTTGTAATGTGTAGTTCCGTTAGAATCTTCTAAGCAAATGCAGGTTTGCAGCATTTCTGTTTACCAAAGTATACAAGCCTATAAATCTATCCTCAACATTTCTTAATTTTAAAATTGAACGTAAAGTGACATCTGATGAATTTTAGATATATTAATGGTTGAATCAATAATTAAAGAAAAGAAATGTGAATACTTAACTTTATTGTCAATTGCTGCTGATAATTCAGGTGCAAATGATTGAATTAAATGAATTAGCACATCATTACTTAAATAAATTTCATTTTTCTTTCTAAACTTTAGATGACTGTTTAAAGTGGAATCATAGTTGGCTTATAAACTGAACATTTAACGAAAATTTCCAGTATTTCTACAACTACCATCAATAAAGCAAGATTGTTCTGTGTCCTCTGTTTTTCAAAAACAATGTCACGCCTATCATTCGTTTCAAATGCTTCTCTATTCTTTTCCACTTAGCGACGCTCCTGACTGACCAAACCAGATATTGCAGTTTTGAAATTCAATATTTAGCAAGCCAATATTGTCGTATTGCAGTTTAGTGATTGATTAAAATTTTCGTGTTTAACAATCTTTTTTTCTGCTCTAGTTACACCTTTTTAGTGTTCATTAAGTGCGTCTTAAGGGGGGCGCCATTTTAGACCAAACAGGTGCGCGGGGGGGCGACCCGCCCCCCCCCTGCCCTATAGCTAAATCCGCCACTGACTCATAACTATTAAAGGGTTATATTCTGGCCCGTGGATAATAACAAGCTTACATTAGTGTAACTCCCGGGGGTAAATTCTGACCAGATTATCCACGGGTATATATTCTGGACAGGGGTGTAATATCGATTATCTTTAGTTTGTATTTGCAAGTAAGTATTCGTTGCCTCGTGTATTATATAAACGCTTAGAATGTGTGGATCCTTGTAGTAAATAGGGTTCGTTTATTTACTTTATGGGACGAAATCTTCGTGTGCAGACCTAGTGAACGAATCGGTAATACTCCACAGAAACAGAAATCGGTTGAAGTGATGTCCTATATTTATATTTCCTTCCTCACCATGTGCTATTTCTCACAGCGAGCACCGCTTACTTAACATTGCATCTCTTGTAATCTAAGGCATGTGTCCTCGCAGTGGCGTAGCTAGGGGTGGGAGAGGAGGATCTAAATTCCGAGTGTCACTTAAGGGGGCCCCAAAGGAGTTTTTGAAACTATTTTACATTAAATATTTAATATTACGCCACCGGTCAAAAAGCTGGTGCCTTACCCGGGCCCCCCTAGCTACGTCACCGTGTCCTCGAATTCTTTTGTTTTTTAAAAGAAATCTTATTTCCTGATTCCCAACCCATGCAGTGCTGTTGAATTTGGTATATATACATATATATTGGTATCTATCTATCTATTTATCCATCCATCCATCCATCCATCCATCCATCCATCCATCCATCCATCCATCCATCAATCCATCCATCCATCCATCCATCCATCCATCTATCTATCTATCTATCTATCTATCTATCTATCTATCTATCTATCTATCTATCTATCTATCTATCTATCTACCTATCTATCTATTTATCTATTTATCTTTCTATCTATCTACCTATCTATCTATCTACCTACCTACCTATCTATCTATCTATCTATCTATCTATCTATCTATCTATCTATCTATCTATCTATCTATCTATCTATCTATATTACAATATAAGGAACTATTTAAAATGAAGTTGTGTGTAAATCGACCCGCTTAAACGGGCTCATTTACGTTCAGCAGCTGGCCCAGTGGATTTCTCATTTGTGGTTGGCCGGATCTGACAAGAGACCTATAGTTGGCAGGGATGACAGGAAAAAAATATGTTTTTATATAATTTATATTTGTTCAGTAACACTCAACTATAGTTAATGATATGAAATTTATAATAAATATTTATTTAATTTCGAGCACCCCTTACGAGTGCTGCCCTTGCCCTTTGTTTGACCTTTCAGGATTCATAATAATTAAATTAATTATATGTATTTTTTGTTTATATATGTAAATATTAGGGCTGTTACTGATTTTTTAAATAAATTTTGTTAAATCGCGAAAAAATTAATCGATTCATGTCTATTAATTATATCTGTGTAACGCATATCACGCATATAAAGGTCCCGTGAAGTCGTGATTCATTATTTTGCGAAATAGGTTAAGTCACGGTAATTCCATGGCTCCCAATTTTTTTGACGTAACACATCAAATTCGTTCTGCCATGCAAACAATAAGGAAGGGAAAAAAATGTAGTTTACGTCTAAATGATTAATAAAATACAAGGGAAAAGTATGCGAGTAACAAAAATATAAAATATTAATGAATTGGGGAAAAAAATAGAAATATTTTCGTAAATTTTTAATTGATAAAAATTTTAACGATTAATCGATTAATTAATCCTTAATTTCCGCAGCCCCTGTTTACATATATGGGGGTTACTTAGTGTGTGTGTGTGAGGGGGCGTATTTTGCTGCTACAGCTTTACCAGATGTGCTTCCCGGAGCGCACATTTTTTGGTAACTTTTCAGGTGCTGCCGTTGCGGACTCTGCCCTTTCGGGCTCCATGGACGAACAAATATTTGTTAATGTATTGAATCCCAGCAACCGTGGGTCCTGGTTAAAAACCCGAAGTAACTATTGCAAGATTCTCAATACGTAGCATTCATTCTTGGTTAATTTTAGCCTTGAATTAATGTTTAAAATTTTTTAGTAATAATTATTAGGAAATTATAATACATAATTAAAAATTATTCAAAAAATTAAAAGTTTTAAAAAAATGTTTTATAAGGTGTTAGTTTATTTTCTCTCATTTGAAATCTATTCATATGAAAATTCTCTTTTAAAATTATAAAATCTTATTACTTTCCAACCATCGATGAACAACGTTAGCTGTTGGGGGATAGAGGTAACTATGTTCAAGAAACGAAAGATTCAAGTGTATCTTCCCAAAAAAACCAATCTGTTCCCGCTATAACCTTCGTTCTCTGATCTCAACACACTAAAAAAAGACCCCCCCCCCCCAGTTTTCCCTCTAAAGAGAGAGAGAGAGAGAGAGAGAGGGGGGTGATTAACAGAGATATATAGAGAGATTGAGTTCAGGCCTTCCCTCCATGCATTGTACCGGCACGAGAAACTGGCTTACAGGTGAAAGGAGATCTTACAAGCCGCTCACTTCCTTGTGATGCTGACGGTATGCCGTAGAGACCCCCCAGTAGCGGTGACTAAAAATAGCACCCTCAAAACGAGGCCGGCGCGCGTGCTGTTCCCGGGGTTTGCCTGTATTTGGAAATGGTATAGAGCGTGCTAGCGCAGGTAACAGAGGCGAGTAGTCGATAAGAACACGTGTGTGATCTTTTAACCCCTACACCCTTATATTCATCTCATCACCAACCCCTCCCCACTTTCTGCAAAACATTTATTTGGTTTATTAATCCTAATTTTAATATTTTTTTTTAAACGAACACATGAAACGAATCGTGCATTTAGCTTGTCTTATTTTTACCAACATTGATTTTTTTTTTAATCGAAGAATTAAAAAAAAATTGATTACAATGAAACTAAGCTTTTAAAGCTTTTAGCCGTCTACAGTGACTTTTTTGTGTAGTAATTTGCAGTTACTTAGAAGAACTCTCTTATCTTAATTTTTTCTTCTTTTTTTTTTTTTTTCAAATCCCCTGTAGAAGATACCGCTTTACATATTTAATGAAAATAATACTTGATAAAAAATCTTCTTTCTAAGAAATCTACGTCATTTTAAAAACCTTTTTAAAAAAAAATTGAATCTCTTGGGTTTGGGGAAGGTGGTGGAGGGTGGGGAGAAAGCGAAGTCTGCACGCGCATCCCCGCTCACGGGCACGTGTGCATGACCCCCCCGATATGGAACGCGCGTGCTGTGACGTCACGGCCATAGGTAGGTATGCATGATAAACCCCAAGGAAAAGTTTCCACTCCGCCAGCACTCACTCTTCAGCAAGGCCCGGCCGGGACAGTTTGCCTTTAGGTTTTGAGATTTTGTTTGGAACCAACACGTTAATTGCTCAAAACGTAAGTAGACCATTCATTGTTATTTACCGCCTCGTACCGACTTAACTTTAAGGTAACTAGCTATACTATAACATTCTTGTCTTTATCGGAACCCAATTTTTCCAGAATTTTAGGAAAGTGAAATCGAAACAATGCTCTGAGCAGTTCACGATGCTATTAATAAACAACAACTGGGTGTTTTACTTTTTCTGACGAGTGAGGTTGTCTTATCTTTGAGTGATAGTTTTCAAAGTTTTGGCTTATGGTTTGAATACGTTGATACGGAAATTAATGTATGTAATGTGCGTTGGTTCTGAGCAATCTTAATTTTTCCTTAAATACCTTGATAAAAAAGGATAAAATGCATACAAATTAGTGATAAGAAGACTTTGCATTTAAAATAGATTAATATGGTAACATATTAAAGAACTACTTAACCTACCTACTAAAGTTTTTCACAACTGTCATTCACATATAGATCTAATAACTTTTTTAAAAAAGTAATTTTTTTAGGGATATTTTCATGTATTGAATGAGGTTGGAATTTATTGACATATCTAAATGACTACTTGTATATCAAATTCACTTCATAGGCATATCGATGGTTTTTCGTACATTCTACGTGTATTTGCGCTGAATTAAGGGTAACTCCATTGATAAGAAATAGAAGTAGAAGAAAGCACAAAACGTCTAACAAATTATCAACATTCAAACTCTGCGTTGATACACCACATGTAGACTACCTTTTTATTACTGGGGAGACTGCACAACAAACCATTTCAATGTTTTATAATAATTTATATCATGGCACCAAAAGCAATCATTGGCGCGTTTTACACTCGAACCCTTTATATTTCAAAAGAAGAAAGGTTTATTTTTGTTTTTTTTATGTTTCTCCTCATCGAGCACTGAAACTTGACATTTTCTAAAAGTTATTTTTAAAAGATAACGTTTTAACATAGGAATGTCTGTTTACGACGTTGTTCTCCAATAAATTGAACATGTTTATGACATATGCAATAAGCATATTACGATCTCTCCAGTCAATGTATAAAAAACCCCAGATAATTAATTCTTGAATGTTCTCACATGTCAGTATGTTATTTATCCCTTAATTGACCACACTTTGTCCATGTTATCTCTGGTAATATTTTAATTCTATATTTATTTTTTTTAAACGGTTTCCATTTTGGTGAGTTAAAAAAAATACTTGATTTATCCTTTAAGTTACCCTTTATATAATGAATGCTCTTCTCATTGTTAGTCCTGTAATACGATGATAGTAGTTTGTTTTTTAAGTATAGTCACATTTATGTGTTACTTGTATTTGCCGGTGTTGTTAGTCCGGGTTTCTGGTAACAATAGCAATGGTCTTAATTACAATAAAACAAATACATGTCACATAATTAGTAATCTGCTTCGCTTGGAAAAAAAACAACTTTTATTTTAACAGAAAGTCCATGACACACAAATTTCATTTACGAAGATGCATTTCCCAGCAGTCTAGGATTATGGGATATTATATTATACTTATATTATATTATACTTATATTATATACTTATGACTTATGACTTATGGCTCTAAGAATTCTACAAACATAAAAAAAAAAAATGAATATATGCAATCCATTAATTTTTTTAAAATATATTAATTTAAAAACTACATATTTTAATTTAAATTATTAGAATTATTTCACTATTAAAAAACTATTGAAGAAAACCAAAGATTATCACGTACAGACTATAACGCAATTAAATTCAAAACTAATATTGAGAGATCATATAAAATATCCAGAAAGTTAATCTACTGGGAATTGTAACACACGACATTGTTAGCACATGTCATAGGAAGCACACGACATGGGTAGCACGCTAAATATGTATGAAGCACATAAAATAAATAGTTCTAGTTATTGGCAGCTATACTCTGCACATGACACAGGTAACACACTACACATGTAACATACTACACAGGTAAGGCACACCTCGTGCAGCACATGACAAAAGTCCCATAGATGGTACAGAATGGATGGCCCATGGGAAATGACATTAAACAAATTAAAATAGTTAAATATATATTTCATAATATTCATTAATTTCTTCTTTTTTTAAAAAAATTACTTGTTTCGTTTGATTCCATTTCAAATTTAAATTTTTAAATATTTATAATTTGAACAGCATTCAATTTTCAATTCTTTTTTTTTAAACAAAACTTTACACCCTACAAACACTGATATTGTATTATTCTTATAAAAAAATTTCCTGCGTAGAAATTCTTAAATGCATGGCGTATGTCTCAAATTTGCACGGCCCAATTGAAACATTGGAGAAAGGAGTACTGATTGATGGAGATTTATCCTTTATATCTGCTATTTCTTTGCTATTGGGAAGAGAGACATGCTTCTTTGTTTGCTGTGAGTTCTTGTTACGACTCCAGCCATATATATAGATTATCATTTTATCAAAGCGTTTTCATTTTGTTTTCACAGTCATCAAAAGAAACAATCCATACATTTACACTCGATGCACAATGGATTCAATTGATACTCAACACAATTTTCAATATATTTGATTGCAGTATTTTGTTTTTTACCGTTTTAAGGCGTATTAATTTGATAAAAATGAAACACTCTTTCCCGATACACACTTTGCAATATGAATATGAAATGCCATCTTTTCTCCGTCCACCAGCAAACAATCTATGATATAAAACACACATTACCCAAATTTTGACCTCTCATTCCAAATTTGAGCACCTATACATATACTCCGCACTCCTTCCAAATATGAGCACCCATACATATACTCCGCACTCCTTCCAAATATGAGCACCCATACATATACTCTGCCCTCCTTCCAAATTTGAGCACCCATACATATACTCTGCCCTCCTTCCAAATATGAGCACCCATACATATACTCTGCCCTCCTTCCAAATTTGAGCACCCATACATATACTCTGGTGAAACAAAGTCAGACAGCAATGCCCAACTACGAAGCTTGTCGATAAGGACGTACTCTCTACTATACACCTTGGATTTTTGGTTTCCTTTCGCACGCAATCTATGATTCCTGATATCCTTCTAGCCCACTACAATTACCTGCATTCTCAGCTTGCTCCCCTCACCAGGAGCAACCCCCGCCCCCTCCCCCATATTTACACGCTATACCTTTTCCCCACTTCTGCTCACCTACAACACACACTTGCATCCACCCCCACCCCCCTCATGTTCTGATCTCCTGCCCCGTGATGACGACGGTGTGCTTGGCACATCTCAGGAAGGCACGGGTACACTGCTGATACCGAGCCAACTATCCCTTGCCAGTTGTTTATTTTAATCTGTAGGCTCAGCAGCGATGAAACTGAATAACGCCCGTATCTTACACTACCAAGTCCAGACCAATGTTTTTATAGCACAGATAACATGGGAGCGGATATAGAGATATAAAGGCTAAAAGGTTTATTATATATAAAACAGCACATTAATATTTTTCATTTTGTTCCCTTTCGAAAATACTTTCAATCGATTTAAAGTTGGTTATAAACAACAGACTAACGTTTTCCTCCTTGGTATGCGGTCTGAAATGACGAGGGAAGGGGGAATCACACCCTGGACTTTCTCGTATACTCCCCCTTTACTCCTAAATCCCCCGCGTTGTTGATGCCACTCCCTCCACAAATTCTCTGCCAGTTTCCGTTCACTGATAATAACCAACGTGCACGTCTGTAACGGGACGGGGGGGGGAGAGATGGGGGTATAATGCGCGAAATTAAATTTCTAGTTCATTCTGTTATGGGTGTATGAACTGTGTAATACCACTTCCGCAAATTAGATTTGACATAACCAATATGTACATGATTCATACTCTCGTCCTCATGTATAAGGTCTCTCTCTCTCTCTCTCTCTCTCTCTCTCTCTCTCTCTCTCTCTCTCTCTCTCTCTCTCTCTATCTCTCTATCTCTCTATCTCTCTATCTCTCTATCTATCTATCTCTCTATCTATCTATCTATCTATCTCTCTATCTATCTATCTATCTATCTATCTATCTATCTATCTATCTATATATCTATCTATCTATCTATCTATCTATCTATCTATCTATCTATCTATCTATCTATCTATCTATCTATCTATCTCTCTCTCTCTCTCTCTCTCTCTCTCCCTCTCTCTCTCTCTAAACAAATGAAAAGCCGATGTCGATGGATACGTTTATTAAATAATGGATGTGGACAACGTTACAAAGTCACACGTCGCCTCTATATAGACTTTCCTAGATTTCCTGAACTAGATCAGAGGAAATTCTAATTGAGGTGTATTCGATACTGATACTCCGTTTTCGTGATTTGACTTAGTGGCATAGAGTAGTTGAGATTCAATAAAAATGACTTGAAAGGTGGAGCTTAAAGCAGACTTGCCTCAATAATTTAAAAATATATTTATGAAATGATTTCCGACCCTCTGTATTCGTTATTTAAAAGGATAGGCACCATTTTCAAAATTTAAACTTAATTTTTTAAAAATACTTTTCGTAAATTTCTGGAGGAATAATAAAAACTTAAAATGCTTCCTTTGCATTTTAATTCATTTTTTAAAAAAATAAATTGTATACATCTTATTCTTTAAAAAAATATTTTCAACCTATTTTTCATAAAATGATTACCTTGAAGGAGAAAAACTCGAGAAATGATTACATCTGGTTTTTGTTTTCGAGCTGTCTGCTCGGAATCGCTTCCAGATCCTGAAGAGAGAAAAAAAAACGTATTTAAAGACATCTATGTATAACGATAAGCCATCGAGGCTCAGAGGGTGTCTGGATGAGTGCCAAGACACCTACGTTCTTTCTGGGTAGTCATGGCGACGAAACATTCCCTAGGCCTGCACTTGGCTTGGGGAACGATGAGAATTAATCTAAACGGAGCTGTCACTCGCTAAACGGCATATAGAACTATTTATAGTATAAAAATGCTATAAGTATGTGTGTATGTATGTGTATATATATGTATATATGTGTGTGTGAGTGTGAGTGTGTGTGTATGTTTGTGTGTGTGTGTGTGTGTGTGTGAATAAAAAAAAAAAAGATTCGCAGTTACACAAACTTATTTACTAAATATTTTCAACAATCTGTAAAAAAAAAGATTACGTTGTTACTTTTAATGTTTAAATTTCTTCTTTGCTCAACTCACCAAGTTTTGTTTTTTTTTTCTTTCACTTTCAGATTTAAAAATGGCAGAAGAGGTAAGCAATTGATTTGCCTTGAATGGAACTCAACATTTTAATTTTTAAAAATAAATGAATATTTTTTAAAAAAAATAACTGTAGTCTTTCTTTAATGCAATGAGCAAAGATTCAGTGGAAAATTAAGTTAACATAATTTTTAAAATAATTTTTAGTGGGTTGTGGGGGGGGTGGTGGTGGGGGTGTCCAGTTCTAAGGTTAAGGTAATTATTTAAGGTCCTATCATAAAAAATGCATGTTGCCCAGAGACATTGTGAAAAGTAAACGCATTTTTAAGTAATACAAAATGTTGGATTCTTTACTGGGAGATTCCAGGTCATGAGGGGAAACTTATGTCATATTAGGCGATCCCTTCTGTTGATTGTAATTATTTTCATTAAAACCCATTTCTGACTATTTCCTGATTTCATTATAAATAACCAGCTATAACCGGAAAACAAACGCTTTCATAAAATATATGCATCGCCAGAGAAATGATGTCAAAAAGATTGTTGATTTTATTGATATTTTTTTCAAATCCAAATTAAATAATTTAGAGTTCAAATTGTTTGGCATTGAATTCTTGTAGCTTTGATTTCTCTTAGAACTGATTAATTTCCACGTTTATTTATTTTTTTAAAAATCCTGATAGATAATTTTGTAAATTAATAGAATAATTAAGAATGCTTTATAGTAATGGTTGAAATGAATGTTTTATCCTATTATTTTTACTTTTTCTTTTTTTGGAGATAAACTTTAAAGTATGAGATTGAAGTCACATAAGAGAGAGTTGTTTTCGTTTCATTTCTGGTCATGCCACTTGCTTAGTTGCAACTGTAGATTAAGTTTAGCTTAGATCAATCTTTTGGTTTGTACTGCTTACATCATATATTATATATATTGCATTTTTTTTATTTAATGTTTTAAAAATAAATTTATGCCAATCATACACATATCATGGGTTTTAAAATCAGAAGTTTAAAATTAATTTTAAATGATTGATAACTATTCTATTTTATGATGAATGATTAAATCAATTATTGATTAAAATTGATTTATGCTAATGAAATGTATTCATTCCATCATGTGTATGATTAGTATAATTAAGTCATTTTCAGTAACACAACTGCAAACAAACGTTTTAAAATCTGGGGGAAAAAATAATTTTGAATCTTGCAAGCAACACATTTTATAATCTTTTTTAAATGATTTCACGATAGATCTATATGTTTATTTGTTTATTTTGTTTAATGATTTGAAGCAAAAAAACAAAGCAAACTCCTCCGTTATTTTACCACAAAGTTATAACTTGTCATATTAATTCATTTCTCAAAAAATGTCTACTCATAAAGATCAATTTTTGTTTAGAGTGATGCCAATCACCTTAATGTTATCTTGCAGTCGTGTTAAAAATAGATGTAATGGTTTCAAATGTATGTTTATATTTGCACATTTTTTTTTTAATTATTATTATTTTATTTTATTTTATTTTATTTATTTTGTTGTGGTTTTCCTTCTCCTAAACACTTTCTTTTTTTTTTAATGAGCAAAATTTAATACAATGTACAAATGTTTGTGTGTTGCCTCACTCATTCTAGGCAGTGTTTTCTTTCAGCGAGCGATCCCTCTCCCCCCCCCTCCCGCTCTAGACGTTCTCGTAGAACGCTGTTGTAGCAGAAGTCAGCGCGTAGAAGAGCTTGGACTTGCGCATTGATGTATTTCTGCTTGACGTGCCCTGGTGACGTAGTATTAGCCCAATAGACCTCTAGCTTGCCAGCATTTTCTTCTTCTGCTCTTTCTTGAAACGGCTCTGACAAAATGGCACTCTCTTTACAAAACGTTTAAAAACTACAAATTTCTCGTTTTAAATTATCGAAGCTCCACATTACAAATTCAACTATTTCTGGCTATACATGTATATTGCCAGATATACATGCAATTATCGAAGCTTCACAATACATAATTCCACTATTACTGGCTATATATATGCATCGTGCCAGATATACATGCTATTCATATTAAGCACATTTGCAATATTTTGTCTAAAGATATATTTATAATTTCTATTTTTTAAATGTTATCTGAAAAAAAAAGTCAAAAGAGAGGAAAATATCTATGAGTTTGGCTTTTTGTCACGAGCCTTTTCCCTGCTTCTCGTGAAGATATTGGGCCTTATGCTGTTCTTACGTTTTTCAGGAAGATAAGAAGGGTCGGGCTGGGAGAGCCACCTCTAACGTCTTCGCCAAGCTGTCAAAAAAGCTGATGCAGGAAATGAAGGAGGTAGGACGGCGAAAGTAGTTCGCCTCACAGTAGATATGTAATGCCTGCTTGAATTTCTCTCTCTTTCAGGCCATTAAGTCCAAAAAGGATGAGCCCAAGCGTGCTCAGCGTGCCCCGTCCAACGTTTTCGCCATGTTCCGACAGACGCAAGTCCAAGAGTTTAAAGAGGTCTGAATAACACGAGCACGGCATCCCCCCGAGTATCAAAACTGTTCATTGTAATCTGCTCCAAAATAAAAACACAATCAACGGGCCTGCTGTTGTTACTACAGATCAAACAAACTCTGCTTGCATTACTTCTTATTTTGTGTGTTTCGCTAATTTATTTCATTTGATTTCCGTTTAGTTTTCATCTCTCACACCCCTTGCCTCAGACTGGACGGACAAGATCATTTTCTCGATGGCAGACTATTGTCCTTTTAAAATAACCATCGCCAAATACCTTCTCGGTGCACGTCGCATCATGTTTGGTGACGGCCCTCTCCTATGTCCTCTTTGTACATTCTTTCTAACGCTGTCTATGATTTTTTAAGAAACAAGGGCGTCACACGACCAACGTGCTCTCCATGTTTCGTCAAGCACAAGTTCAGGAGTACAAAGAGGTCTGGGTTTGATACCCGTGTTCGCCTTTCCTCTCCATAAGAATCCAAACAAATTGAAAAATCCTTTGATTTCCTTTTCTTCCCTGGAAAATGTACTTCCCGGATTCACCAAAAATTAATAACCTTTACTTTCCCTTGCTTGTCAAATTACGTTGTTCGATTAATTGTCTGAGTGTTGGTTTGTTTTACTATTGCCATAAAAATTGGACTTTGCTAAGGAAAAATTGTGTAAGCCATGTCCCAACTTTGACCTTTATCCACGTTGTAAAACTTTTTTTTTAATTTAAAAAGAAAATATAGATCTATATTGCATTTTTTAAAAAAATTGAACGCTCTTCTTAAATGATAAACAGTGTAAGTTTACATTGTAAACATTTGAAGATTTAAAAGTCAGCAAGTTTTCGCTGTCTATGAAAATTCGAAGATGGTCACTGCAAACTACACGAATAATTATTGTCAATTCGGTGCCAGGTTTTGTCAATTTGGCCGGGAAGTTTTTACTTCTTATTCAGCCAGTGACATTTCTATCTGACCAGGCTTTTACTTGGTGTCTATTCCAGTGATTTAAAATTTCAGATAAATCATTATTCTATTTAGAATAAAATCCATTCCATTCTTTACTTTCAAAAGTTGTATAAATAACCGACTTTTTCTCATTAGTGAATAAAATCCAAAATAAACCATGTTCGACTGACTTACGTATTGCAAATTTGGATTTAACGTTGTGGTGTTAATGTTTCCTTCTTTTAAAGTCATCGTTGTTTTGTTTCGCTGCATGGAACTGTTAAATTTAATTTGTTCAGCTAAATCAAGACACTGTGCTTGAAAATATCTAAGCTTATTTTATTCTTTAAATGTAGTATAGATTTTTAATATTTTCGTTTTTTATTTCAACTTTAAACTTAATGAAAGGATGTTTTACATTGTTTGGTTTTTTTTTTTAAATTAATTTTATTTTCTTATGATTATCATATACATCGTAAGCCTTATTTTTTTAAAATATACGTTAAACAGTATATTTTTCATATTATTAATAACTGAATTTTATTTTAAAAGGTAAACACACATTTTTAATCTATTTTTAGAGCAGATATGAATACGTTTCCATTACATCATCACACACACACTGACATAACTTTGTTATAACCCATACAATGCATGTTTCAGATTAACTTTTGCAGGATTCAACGGTATATTTCCAGTATAAGAAGAAAAATATTAATGATTTTATTAAAATTTGAAGACAACTAGCCCCCAAAAAAGTTAACCCCTTTTCCTACATTTTTCCCACACCTAGAAATTAAAAATGAAATTAAATTAAATGATTAATCTTTCTTTAAAATTCTATTCTAGCCATATTCGATAATGGAAAATTCGATTCCTTTGAATCCTACCACTGATAACCAACTGCCCGTACTATAAATAGACTAAATCAAACAAATACATTAAATATAATAGCCTGCTTGTCCAAACAAGACAGAGAATAAACATGTCTAATTTGCTCCAGACAAGTGCTGAGAATATTTCAAGCCTGGCTTACTAACTTCATCGAGTTGGCTGGAGTTATCCTGCTTGTATTTATTTCATCTAACAGAGAATGCTACATCCTTCATTAAATTAATACAAAATGTATCCAAAGAAGAAGAAAAACAAGGCAATAGAACCTAACTTGAAAAAACAAAATTTAGTCGTAGTTGTAGTTTTCATGTAGCCTTGTAATAGTTCCAACTCATCTAGTCCCAACCTAGTTTTCATATAGTCTAAATCACAGATAAATTCAATGATTAATGCATGGTACAGAAAAGATTATGTAGACGCAAATGTTGTATAGAATAGATCAATAGATAGACGTACATTAGTTCCCTAGTTTACTTTGCAGAAATTTCATCTCAACATTTGTACACAGCATTCAGTTAAAAATAGATAAAACAAATTATCCTCACCAATAGCTCTATAGCAAATGTTTCATAGATGTATCTGTTGCTTAAAAAGTCAAATAATTGACAACAGTCAAAGTAAACACTTGTCAATTCAAACATTTGCCTGACACCAACATTTCTACCATCTCTCGGGTCATTCTCCCGCAATTTAGGCATTCACAATGATTGACCAAAACCGTGACGGAATCATCGACATTGAAGACCTCAAGGACATGTATTCTAACCTTGGTGAGTTCGACAAGTCTGCCTTATAATTAACTAATTGTAAAAATTTGCTGACAGCCAAACCTTGTGTTAAAACTGATGTAAAAACATGAACTCTATTTTAAAATGTAACGAACTAATATGAGCAATATATTTTACAATAGTTCATGGATGTTCACGTAATTCCTTTAAAAAACTCTTTACAAGATAGTAACTTCTTTAAAAAGTCGATACATTTTTAAATTTAACTCTCTATTGTTCTCTCCTCTTTGGCTTCAAGGGCGTATCCCTCCCGACTCCGAGCTGAATGAGATGCTGAAAGATGCCCCCGGTCCCCTCAACTTTACTATGTTCCTGAATCTCTTTGGTGAAAAGCTCAGCGGTAAGTTTGCTGAATTCGTTGACGCATGACTTCTTCATTGATTGTAATGTTTACAATTTTTTCATTGGTTGGACTTAAGACTTAAAACTCAATGGATAATTTTCCTTTGTGTATATTATATTACATAGACGCAAACAAGACTAAGATCTCTTATATAAATCGATGTCAATAATGTATGTATGTGCACATGTCTCATAAACTTTGTTTAAATTCACATGTGTGCACGCTTTTAAATCATTACATAATGTAGATGCTTAGATGTAAGCAAATATTTTATATGTGCAACTGGAGTTTTTTAAAGTAATGTGCATGAAACATGTTCATTTTTACATGACGTAGACGCTTTATTTATAATGTCCCATGACTGGCTGGTTCCATTTGAGTAAACATTAGGGAAATCTTTCATAGACGAGATGTCAAGGTCCCAAATTTTCAAATTGTTGTGTATCATGACGTGCTATTTGACTCTAGCCTTCATCTTCCCTGTGTATAGGCACTGACCCAGAAGACACCATCAGGCAAGCCTTCTCCATGTTTGACGCCGAGGGCAAAGGTTTCATTCCCGAAGAATAGTAAGTAGCGCTTTTGAAACTAGGCTTTGTAACTTCGTATTTTATTAATTAAGAATAATGAGTAACAAGTTTTAAGCTTGTTTCGTGTTTTCTTATCATTTTTAAAAATTTGTTTGTGACTTCTTGAGTGAGTTAACTACCGTTTAATCATCTGAGAATTTATCTGATACAATCACATCTTTTTTCATCCGTGGTTTTGTAAATATTTCCATAATTGACATGTAACAAGAATAGTCTCATCGAAACAATAAAGTCTAATGAAAAAGCTTCATTTCTCGTCTACAGCTTGAAAGATTTGCTCTCAAACATGGGTGATAACTTCACTGCAGAAGAAGTAAGTGAACTGTTTGTTTATAATGCAGGCGCTATATTTATGACAAATAGATTTATTACATGCAAAATTTTATTCATTGACCGACTTTATTAATAAGACTAATCGATAAGAGCTAAAGGGGATACATCTCTTTGACATTTAATTGCCGTTTCATGTTTTATTTTCAGAGCTAAAAACGACATCAATGCAAAATTTATCTATCCTATTTTTTTCTACACCGCACCTAACCTAATTTCCTTCTCTATTTATAACTTTAAACTGTGTTAACGCAGCTCCTCATGTATTATCCTTGGAACAACCCCGCAATGTATGCAGAAATTCAAGCTAAACTCTTCCCAAATGTTAACGATGATTAAAAGTAAGCTCATTGATATACGCACTCATAGGTTTATCCCACAGGGTCTTCAATGCATCTACGTAATTAAATACATTTATCTTATTGAGGTATTGTCTCTACTCCCCAGATCAAAGGAACCTGGAAGGAAGCTCCCTTGGAAAAGGGAAAGTTCGACTACAACACATTTGTGGGGATCCTGAAGGGCAAAGAGGATGATGGTTCACCATAGACAAACCCGTCCTCAAGTTTCTAGAATCAAGCTTTCTTCTCATGACCTACTCACCATTTCAGATTCAATAGAAACAAGCAAAAATGGAAATATTTATATATAGTTTACTATATATATCTATAAAAGTTCTTTCATAAACATTTTGGTCTTCTATGAAATATGTACTTTGCCATTTTAAAAAAAATAAAAAAGAAATTAAACAGTCTTTACAGATTTTTAAAATCTCAAAAACTGTTGGTTTTGAAAACACCCCCAAACCTCAACTCACCCCCTCCCAAACCCAACAAGTTCCATAATTTGCTGGTTGTTAGTTTCATGAGATAAAGGGAACATTTTCTAATCTCCCCCTTTTTTGATATTCTCCCCTGGCAATTTTCTCCCTGAAATGTTCCAGGCCAAAGAGTGTCACCATTCCATACATCACTGAACCGACTTGGCGAGCATCCTGGGTTTGTTCTCCTAAACACTGATGCGGGGTTAGGCTGAGAGTAACAACAAAATCATGCATACAGTATCTTGGCGTTTGGCCATAGGGACAGTTAAAGAACTTCATAAAAAGAAAAGTATTTGAATTCTATACGTGGTCAAAAGGTTGAAAAATTTCCAAAGTGCGTGATGTTTGGAGCGCTTGGTTTAGTTATAAGTCAGAATAATCCGCCTCAGTGTTGGGCCTAACAAACTACAAATTACTTACACGGTTGCTGATGGGTAGAACTGCTTCTGTCTTTTTTCGGGGTGGAGTTTTTTTTCTTCAGAAGGGACCCTACATATTGTAATTAAAATATTATAAATATCTATAAACTAATGAAATTAACAACTACAACTGCGGGACATATATGTTCTAACACCACCTCGATAAGACATGCGGACTACCCTGAGCATTGCAAAGTTATCAATTTCTGTTGGCCTGGAACAATTCGCATTGGTAAATTCAAGTTTTAAAAACAATCAAAATTGTCGCACCTTTAGAACAAGTCTGGGAACTCAGAGTTCTTTCTTCTTACCTCAACTTATCTCCCCTACCCTTAAAAAAATACAAAATTACTAGCGGAGCCGTGGCAGTGGATACATTTATTTCGGTTCTTTGTTCATAAGAATGAGTGATGTGTGAAGAGTGGACTATAGACATATCTTCTAGGTGCTTGTAGATCAACTGTAAGGGTAAACTTTTTATTGATAAAACTTTTTTTTTCTTCCGAAGAATTATTTTTCTATTTTCCTCTCTTTATTTTTTTATTGATGTCGAACTCCGTCATTTTTATGATCGGTGATTTGTCATTCATTCAACGTTCATCTTTGATGCTGTGTATAAACAAAACAAAAAAGCAAAGAACATTTTTGTATATTTGTACAAGTCTGACCTGAAATATTTTAATTATTATTTATGTCATAAGAGATGTGTTTACATGTATTAACGAGATGGTTTCTCGTGTCCAATGTGTGACAAACAAATAGTCAACGGTTCGGGCGTCGTGTGTGATAGACTGGCAATGTTAACAGTAGCCGTGTGCACGTCTACCGGGGGGCCACCCGATGACATCAGTGGGGGGCCCTGTGGCCATGTGGAGTGATCCTGCGTCCTATTTATTTAATATTAATAATAAAAAAAACCTCTGTGCACAGAAAATGGATTCATCGGTGTTGTTTTATTTCTTTATTCTTGATTTTCTTTGCAGTGTCGACTTTTTTCAGTGTTTGCTTTTAAATGTTTCAAAATCTGCGTTGTCTCGTGTACACTTATTTATATTTTTATATCAAATTATATTAGGACAGTCTGAGTACGGTTCATATTGGTTGCTGACAGCGTCAACTTCGAAACGGATGCAAGAAATATACGATCTGCTAGATATACAAAAATAAAATAATAATAATTTCCCCTTTACCTTTTAAAAAGTTTTTTTTTAACGATTTCTAATTATCCTAGTTTTTAAAAGCATTTTTTTTTCTTTTTTAGTTCATGTTCCAAAGATTTGAATTAAATTATATTTTTAAAATCTTGCCAATCAATCGTAAGCAAGGAATGGTATCAGCAGTCCTGAGCATAAAGTCTCCCAGCAACTATGCCCCTCTTCCCCGAGACACTAATAGCTAAAGGACCACCCCTTCCCTGAACGGTCCTTCTGAGGGGCACCCAGGATCACGTTCGAAAGTGCATTCCACAAAAGTTGAGCTCACAAAGGAGGAATGGATTTTCTTAACTTCGACTTGCTACAACCTGGGCGCCACTGCGGCTAAACAAACGAGTCTATTAACCAAGAACTTGGTTAGGGGGACCATCAAAGTGACCAAGCTGTCACATCACGTCTTTAGAAACATGCTTCGCATTAAAAGACTGGTTAACGAATGAACTGTTGTGCACGGCTTCTTGTGTTTTGCGTATTTTTAAATCAACAATTTCGCCCAAAAATACCCTTGCAAATTTCGCATTGGACGTAATTTGCATTCAAAGTTTGCTATTTACAAATAACACTGCACTGCATACTTGCATAATTTAGCTCAACAGATGTGCAGCGTAACTCAAGAATTCATTTGTACCAATATTACGGGTTTTGTCTTGTTCGGGTTTTTGAAATTCAATAATTCTGTAATAGAATCTATCTGTGTGCACAGCTTGGCGCAATAATATTTAAATTTATTTAAAAATTTGTCTAATATATCGTCAATAGTCTATAGCATAAACACAATGATGATTTTACAGGACATAACAGCAATAATATCGGTGATCACTTAAATTGAGCAAAACATTAGACTAAGGGTAAAATTTAGGCTTCAGTCTATCAGTACGCGCATTTTAGGAACCCTATTTTCATTAACGTCATATGCAGTTTTTAGATAACAAAACAAAAACAACAAAACTCCGTGAAAGGTTCCAGCATTTTTAGATCAAAAAGGAGTGAATAACCTTATTCATTCACTCAATCAACCCCTCTTGCAGTTAATTAACATTGTTTTCCTGGTGGCCCCAGCAGGTTTCAACAAGCCACAGATGGCTTAGGCACATAATTTTCTTGACTAAATCTCGTGTTGCAGGCGTTCGAAATAATTTCGAACATAACAAATGTGGTTTTTGGATATGATACACGACTAGTACTCATCTTCCAGGACAATGCCAACTGTGACTTTTAGCCTTTTCACCTACATCACGCGTCGCAAAGTCTTCTAGATTCTAGAACGCATATTGTAATAGCCCCTACTGTTGGTGGCCTGGGATCACTGCGTCACTTGAGAAAGATATTTCACCAAAAGCTTGAATGTGTTTTAGGAACAGAAACAATACTTGTGTCCGCAGAAGAGCGTTTCTGACAAAAGGGTTTAGTAAAAGGAAAGCTCTTATGGCCTACAAGGGAAACCCTACACCCGACCCGTTGCATGGATAAAAACAGCCAAGTCTCTTGCCCAAAACGTTGCACGTCAATGTGCCAATACCTACTGGCTTAACCTCTGTTCCAGCATACAATCAGCGGCAGACATGGGCAATGTAAAAGCTATGTACGAAAACATCAAAAAGGCAACTGGTCCCTTGAGTCCAAAGTTGCTCCCCTAAAGTCCAAGAGTGGAGAAATCATCTAAGACAAGGAAGCGCAGCTAAAACGGTGGGTTGAGCATTATCTGTAACTGTATGCAACAGTTACCACAGTCTCCAGCACCGCTCTAGATGACATTCCCGCTATGCAGCCCATGGAATAACTTGATGTCGTGCCCACACAGGAAGAGCTGAGGAAACCAATTGACTGCCTAGCTTGTGGAAAAGCCCCTGGGAATACCACCAGAAGCTCTAAAGAGTGGTAAGACAGCTTTACCTTTGCACGAGCTTCTGACCCTCTTCTGGAACAGGGTTACATCTCCCAGGACCTAGATGCAAATATAGTGACACTATGTAAAAAAAAAGGGCGATAGCAGTGATTGCAATAGCTATCGCGGCATCTCACTCCTTAGTATTGTATGAAAGGCCTTTGCCCGTGTCATACTAACATGATTACAGAGTTTATCCTCCCAAGTTTATCCAGTATCTCAGTACCGTATGATTTTAATGAAAGAACGGTTCCTAAAATGCGCGTACTCATAGACTGAAGCCTAAATTTTACCCTTAGTCTAATGTTTTGCTCAATTTAAGTGATCACCTATTATGTCCTATGGTGTTCTCCCTATTGCATCTCTAGGAAAAAAGCAGAGAACAGCAGATGCCACTATACATTACCTTTGTGGATCTTACGAAATCCTTTGATTTAGTCAGTCGCAAATGGCTATTCCAAATCCTGGAAAAAAATTGGTAGACCAACGCACCTACTCGCCATCTTCAGGCAGTTCAACTAAAATTTGCAGGGCAAAACACAAAGCTAACGGAGAAAACCGACCTGTGTCGATCGAGCCTGCGTCAGCAGTACGCTGCTATACGCGAGCGAGACATTTGCCACTTATACATCCCATGAGCGCAAACTTAATAGCTCAACTTGAGGTGCCTGCGTCGCATCTTGGCATTAAATGTCAAGGCCAAATAGTGAGGTCCTGATGCGTACCAATACCCTAAGCATGTTTATAATCCTTAGTGCAAGACGCCTAGGATGGATGGGACATGTAAAAAGAAGGCATCGCCAAGGACCTCCTATATGAAGAACTAGCATAGGGAAAGAAGCAGACAGGTCGTGCACGTCTGCGATTTAAGAATGTCTTCCACAGGGACATGAAAGCAGCGAGGATTAGCACAAGTGACTGGGAATGCAAAGCATAAGACAGATCTACGTGAAGCACAGTTGTAAAAGAGGGCGTCATAGTAGCAGAGGAGTAAAGGATGGAGGAGGCTACAGACAGAAGACCTAGGGGAAAGGCCAAAAACATTAGGAAGCCAGCGGCGTAGCGAGAGTATGTGCTGCCCGGGGCAGAAACAAAATTTGCCTTCCCCCCCCCCTAAAAAAAGTATGTTAACGCTGTAAAGTAAATATAGTTTTTATTAGAAAGTAAAGATGACACTATAAATGTTTATGTTAGAGATAATAAGAAAAGCTTTTTTTTTTTTTTACTAAAATTGAAACTTTCTTTTCTTCATCATGCACAATCTTTCGTGTATCAGTGTTTTCAGCCTTGCCATGTTCAATAGCCAAAATTTAAATAGCTATAGGCTAGATACATATTTTGGATTACCAACTATTTGCTCACTGATGCTTTGACTTTGCGATTGGGTTAAAAGTTAAAAGGATGAGGTCTCCCCAAAAAAATTGCTCTCAAATGTCAAAGCATCCTTTAAGTGTTCCATTACTTTCTCTATGAGCATCTTCTGCTTAGCATTTTTTCTAGCACGTAATATAATTAATAAATAATTTCGGGAATTTTTATATAGGTTCGAAAATAAAAAGATTTATTGTGACTAGCAACGTTCCTGTGTCTGTTGGTGTGATGAGTTTTTAGCGCATTTTCGAGAAGTCGAATGCGCTATTGCACCCGTTTTGTCCGTCCGTCCGTCTGTCATCACCCTAGATCTCAGCAACCATAAGTCCTAGACCCATGATGTATATATGTTTTTTGTATGTCCTGACCTGCCATTTGTGCATCAACACTCAGTTACTCGATCCGTTAAAAAACCCCGTTAAAACTACCAAAAAACATTGCGAATCGAGAGATAACACTGGCGCAGGCAACGGCCGCCATTGCCGGAAGTCNACGATCTATCAAACAACAATTGACGGAGTATTTGGGCGATTAGCTGATTACAATTTAGAATGTTTCATTTATGAGTCCTATTTCAGTGACCACAAACCACTTGTAGTTAGATTAAAGAGAAAATAAAAAAATTTAAAATGTCAAGAAATGACTTTTAAATAAATTTTTTTCAGGTATATACATTACACAAGAAAATTCATAAAAATATGTCTAAAATCTAAACACAATTACTGATAACTACATAATGCTGATATCTAACATAAGTACTGATACATAATACGAAAATGCGCTAACACGTCCTGAGTTCCAAAAGGGACCAGGCTTAACATGATTTTTTTTTCTGCCTCTGTCCGATTTTCTATAGCTTTCAAAAATAATCTCAAAATAAGAATGCGTAACAATGTTCTAGATTAGAAAAATAGTAGGGCTGCGGAAAAAACTATTAATTTCTCGATTAATCGATAATTTTTATCGATTAAAATTATTTTAATCGATAAAATAGCGATTAAAATTAAAGAAAACGTTTTTAAAAATTCGATTTGTTAATAAATAATTAATTATTAATAATAGTTTTTTTTACTACGTACAAACTTCTCCATTTTAAAAAAAAAGATGTTTAAAGTGTTAGCTTCAAATTAAGCTGTTTTTTATAAGGAAAATGATGTTAAAAAATTAAAAGTTTTTACTTTATTAACAATAACAAAATTTCAATTCATTGACATTTTATTGAACCACTTATAATTAAATATATCTCCTAAAAATATGATTTTTTTAAAAATTAATACTTAAGTTATGGGAATTTTTTTAATGCCCTAAAAGGGCACAAAATGTAACAGAGTGAAAAAAAAGTGATTATGAGGTCTTAGAAAAAAATCAGAAATTTTGAACCACTTGGGAAGAAAAGATTATTTTTATGTTTTTGTTAATGATAATACTTTTTCTATACAGCTATAATACTTTTATATTTTAAATTATAATTTGAAATTACCATTCAAGTGTCTAAACTTTAATGCGTTATTTAAATTATTTTTATTGCTAACTATTTTTTAAATATGTATACTGATTTTTTTAAAAAAATTAGTTAAATATTAAGTTAAACTGAAACTTGTAATGTGTTAATTAAAAATCCTGACTGTTTTTTTTTTTTTTAATATTTTTTTAAAAAATAATAATTGTAATTGTAATAAGTTTTCAAAAATATTTTTTACAACTCATAGGACCTTTATGTAACATGTCTTGAAACACAAACCATAGAAATACGTAGGACGCAATAATCTTCTGTACAGAAGGAGCGTCTGTAACATATAAGAAACAACACTTGAGAAACGAGACTTAGCAATATTTTCTATTGTTAGTGTGCAGTTTTTTTTCCATTGTATGCATAAATTTAGATTCATTTTTTTTTTAGTATTGCTTTTTAAAAACAAAATTTAGTTTAGAATATTGTTATCTTTCAAAGCGTCTTTAAGACAGGGGAAATAACTCAAATAATACAAAAATGCCAATTGCCTGTTTTGTTACTTCCTTTGAAATTTTCAGTTTAATGACGTCATAATCTTATTTTTAGCTTTAATCAAAATTATCGATTAATTATTCGGTTATTTTTCATAAGTTAACAATTAAACTTAAATTAATCGATAACACCTCTAAAAAATAGATAATTCGTTTCAGTTGAAGTATCATGTAAACAAATTAGTTTTACTGAACTGTTGCGCGAGATTTAATGGTGAGATTTTATGTTATTGCGTCTTTCTTAAACGCATCTATACTTTCCAGCCTTGATGATCTTCTGCAGTCCATTATTTTAAAATTGCCATTTGCTAAAATCATTTCAGAAATGTTGTAAGCGATTCTTTTTAACTGCAGTGAAATATTTGAAAGATTCTACAATGTCTACTTTTTAAATTTTCAAAATCCCACAACTGGACTTGTTTAGCGATTATGTGAAATATATGAAGAGCTATCGAATACAATGGAAAAATGTTGGGTATCTTGTTCTTGAAGAAAGATGATATGTCTCTTAAAATTGCTATAAGATCCATTTGAATTTTAGATGAAACTTTTTTAAAAAATATTTTTTCACACAATGTTCTGGGAATGCTCGAACGTACTTGGCAAGCAAATGCATTGGTTCCGGAATATTGCCTTTATTAACAACAGTATTGTCCTCTCTGTGACCGCAACAAAAAACAGCACATTAAATTTGACCAGGATTTAATAATGTAAAAAAAATTCTAACAAAAACGACCTGCCAGTTTGTTTTGTTTTCTTTTACAATTTATTGTTGTTCTTGGTCGATTCTATTATATTCGATTTCTGATCATTTCCAATTTCAAAAAAAAAAAAAAAACTTTGAAAATGTAGCCAACCACTTGTTCATGGGTGGCTACGTTTGGGTATATGCGTGCAAAGTATTAATTTAATTAAATAAGCAATTTTGTTCAATATTTTTGTTGATTCTTCAAATCAAAAGATATTAAATTAAAAATAATTATGCTTTAGTATAATAATCCATGTAAGTACGCCAACAATTTTGTTTCAGTAGTTTAATTACGTTAAAATCAAACTTGAATCAATTATATATACCAGAATCATAATGTCATATCCTTACACTAATTCAGTCCCTATGTTTTCCACTACAGTAGCATTAGTATCAGAAGACTTTAGATTCATAAGGGAGTTTAAAGATCTGATATTAGAAACGTTCAGGTATATAATATAGTTCCTGTATTTTTGTATCTTAGCTTTTATTTTATTTTATTAAACTTTTTTTTAATGCTTTTCATTTTTGAAGCTAATTAACGAGGAATTAACCGCCCCCCCCCCTTTCCTGACATAATGTGCCACTCTGAGCTTTTAATTGGCTCGTTTCATGTACAGTAAGTTTTTGTTTTTCCAACTGGAGCGGCTGTCAAATTTTAACAAACATTTAAGTTACCACCACATTATTGTTATTTTTTTTTACTACTTGAGTACATTAGCATTAGTATCTGAAGACCTAAAATCAAATACGTATTGTGAAGTTTTGAGGGTTGAAAAGATCTTATGCTTTAGGATAGTTCCTTTATTTCTATTATTAATTTCTTATTTGGGTTTTCTTTATTTCGATAAAAGCTCGACTTTCTTAATTTTTTTTCTCAGAAACGTATTAACGACCAGAAATGTACCGCCCCTGGCATAGTGCCGCCCGGGGCATTTGACCAAACTGCCCCCCCCTCGCTAAGCCACTGTTGGAATCACAAAATTCGTGCAAAAGCTGTGGTAAAGACTGTTACTCAAGGATAGGACTGCACAGCCACTCGAGGAAATGCAACTCAGACCAACGGTGATGCACCATCGTCTTTAGAGATGGTAGAGATGGAAGAATACCGATATTAGCGCTGAAAACAATGCTTTGAGACTATATTAACGTTTAACTATATCGGAAATCACATGACGTAACACTTGATTCTAAAAGACTGTAGTTGTCTTATATATATTGACTTTAAAAAAATATTTTAAACGATTAGTACATTAACTTTCAATTAATCTTACAATTGTTAAAGTTATACATTACCAGTAATTGAATTGATCGAACACATGGATAAAATTCTAACAAAGAGTACAACTGAACATAATTACAACATTGATTATTTCATATTTCTCATCCTCACAATCTGTGAGTGAATAACAATGCAGTTCTGGAGAGAAATAAAGAGATTAATAGCCCCAAGATAGTATGATAAAGAGTATTTGTGCTTTGGGTTTAGTTGAATCAAAGCAAATGAGCAACCCATACCACAGTGTGTAATATGATTGCGTGCTCTTTGAAATGAAGCGATAAATCCTGCAAAACTCCGAAGACATCTGAAAATCAATCATAATGTCTGCTCGGAGAAACCACTGGAAAACTTTCTTCGCAAAAAATATTCACTTGATAGAAGTCCTGCATACGACAGTCGATCGAGTCAATGAGAAGGCTTAAAGGGCATCATTTTTGTGGTTATATGAGTTGCGCAGGCCAAAAACCCTATTATCTAGGGTGAAAGTGTTTAACAGACTGTTTGAATTACGTGCTGTGAGTGAGTTTCATTGAGAAAAAAATATCAAATTTTCTTGATCATTTGAAAGATATCTTATGGGTTGCCTTTCTGACTTACTTGGCTAGCATTTTTCAAGATATTAATAAACGTAATTTAACTCTGCCAGGAAAACAGTCACATTGAATTACTCTCAGTGATAAAGTGTCTGCTTTTACGAACCAGCTTGATCTTTGCAAAACAAGACTAATTCAGGGGAACTTTCACCTGTTTGATCAATTGTAAAAATTCACAAATAAACCAGAAAATGCTGAAATCAATAAACAGCGGTTGATAAATTAGATTTCTGACCATCTTCAATCACTGCACCATCAATTTAACTTTTACTTTTGTGGTTTTAACGTTCAGAGATTTTCGTTTTTTCAGTCCGTTTCTTGCACGTATTGACTCATTAAATTTACCTCCATCAAAATTAAACCAAAATTAAACTGACCAGCGATACTACTTTGAATATGTTGCATCAAAAAGTGAGCTTGATGAATTTTTTTTTAGTACTCACAACTGTCTCAGAGAGCTTTAAAAATACTTTTACTCTTACCGACATCATACTTTTGTGAATGTGATTTTCTGCATTGGTTAATATAAAGACAAAACATCGTTCCCGACTTGAAGTTAAAGATGAACTCGAATGAATTTGCTGTGCTCAAATGTGCAAGTTCGCATTAAATGAACGAATTAAGCAGTCTAATTGATTACTGTTTATGACTTGAAGTTGTTGTGTTTGGTTTTTTTAAAGTAAAGAAGACGAGTTGAATAAAACTTTAAGTATAATAAGTGGCATAATGTGTTCATTAAAATGAAAGCCATTTCAATCTGTTTACATTCGATATTTTTGGAAGCACGCAAATCGTAATAAATTAGCCAAGTTTTACTTACTAACCTAACATGTACACTGTGTGTTCGTCCGTCGAGTCGACGAGAACCACTCTAGTCATCCGAGGGTTGCTGGGACTGGTTCTGTCTAAGCATGCGCAGATGGCTGACGAGGCCGATCCTGGCACGGAAGTTTTGGGAACAGAAGGGGCATGGGACGAGTGGAACGTCTCCGGGGGAGGGGGGTTGGCAGCATGGGACTTTCGGGCTTGCCTCTTCTATCTGCGGTGGTGATCATGTTTGCCTCACATGTCATGGCACCTTCGTGGATGGATAGGTGCCAGGTTGACCGGTCCATTGAAACTCTTTTCCACGTGTCGGGGTTGATGGCAAACGCTTTCAGTGAGTCTTTTAATATGTCTTTGAAGCGTTTCTTTTGCCAACCATGGGACCGCTGGCCATGAAGGAGCTCGCCATAGAAGAGTATCTTTGACAGTCTCTCGTCTGGCATTCGGACTACGTGCCCTGCCCAGCGAAGCTGGCTGGGACAGTATCAGAAGGATGAAGATGCTGGGGAGACCTGCTTTGGTCAGTACTACTATGTGTGGAATTTTTTCCTGCCACTTTATGCGAGGATCTTCCTGAGGCTTGTTATGTGAAAGTGGTTCAGCTTTTTAGCATGGCGTTGATACACGGCCCATGTTTCGCATGCACATAGCGGTGTTGGGAGCACCAATACTTTCACCTTGGTCTGGATAGGAATGCCTCTTCTGTTCCAGACATTTTGATACAATCTGCCAAAAGTGAAGCTGGCTCTGGCGTTCACTTCGTCATTGAGACAGTGTACTGCCTAAGTATGTGAAACACTGCGTTTCATGTCAACTTCTGAGGCAGCATTTTAGAGCAACGAATCGTCTCTTGCTTCCACATCAAGAGAAATAGCTGGTGGAGCCTTTCAGTCAGGGCTGATCCCCCCTCCTTGTATGCCTCAGCTGGTATGGCGTCTGTACCAGGTGCTTTGCTACTGGAAAGAAGACAAATTGCTTTCTGGGTCACGAGCAAGGTTGGGGGGGTCATCCAGTACTTTGTTGGTTGGCACTTGGGGGGGGGGTCATCCAGTGCTTTGTTGGTTGGCCGCGGTGGTCGAGTGGCAAGCGCGCTCGACTTTCGTTCCGATGGTCACGAGTTTGAATCCATGGGAAGCCATGGACTTGTTCCCGGGGCCTAGGGCGTCCCCGAGTTCCACCCAGCTCCAAATGGGTGAAAAGCGGTGGGGTAATGCGTGGAACCCTTAGCCGTGGCATGTGAACGCTGCATCACTTGCCAAAAAAAAAACTGCTGCCTTGCAGATGGTCTTGGCTGACCAAAGGCTATGGAAGCAAATCCAGAAGATACAGCAGGCTGAAGTCGGAGACGACGGGCCAATTGGCGCAAAACTCGTGGCATGCAAAACTCAATATTCAATATTGAGAACGAAGAAGAAGAAGAAGACCCGAAGCATGTGCCACGCTTTTACAATGCTCCAGAAATATTCCAAATATTATGGTACAGTTTCAGTTTCGTAAATCGTCTTCCCTTTAATTAACAGTTTTACAAATGATTCCTTTTGGTTCAAGGAAAAGGCTCTCCACAACTACAGTTTCTTTATGGTTTTGGCATGGCCTTAATTCAGGAGGACTCAGATATGTTTTTATTTTTTATTGATCCAATAATATTTATGTGAATATTGATGCCGAGGGGAGGAGGGATATAGTTTATTTTTATTTGTTTAAAAGACCCACGTTGAATCATAAGGTTTGGGCTTACAATTTACCCTGTTGGTTTAGCTTAAGTTATGCAAAAATGATATTAACAGTGCTTAAGCAATGGCGTTGTTGCCACCCAAGGTTGGGTGATATTATTAACTAGCCGACCCGCGTCGTAGCATACGCCGCTAATGATTTGGTGACGCGTGACATTTTATGAAAGTAATTGTTGAGGAGAGTGTGTGACTACTTTACTGTCACTGAGCACAACGTAGAGCACGAAGTTATTATGCCAGTGTCGAGAAACAAAGCTTGCAGCCCTGTTGCGAAGTCATGTTCGAAAAGGAAGTGGGAAATGAACGGGCACAAACACAAACATTTTTAAAAATTAAAAAGTAATGTACAAACGTTAAATCACGCGATAAAATATTCATTGGTCATCAAACTAAACTTCAGCTGTAAAAAGTAGATGATCTATCGACTGTTGAAAAGTTTTATGTTGATGTTCTTGCATTTTATACCAATGCAGTCGGTGCAATCCAGAAAAGAATGCATTTTAGCATCAGAGTTCTGAAGCTCATGGCAGTACTAAACAAAATAGGAGGTGAGACTGCAATCAGGCTTATAAAAAAGTGAATAGAAAAGACGTAAACAGGGTAAGGGTTAGCCTGCTACGTCCTGTCAGGTTAACCCTTACCCTGTTTACGTCTTTTCCATTTACCTTTTTTGGCAGTAGTAAAACTTACTAACAGAATATCGGTGGAACAGAAGGAAATTTCGGAACTGGTCCAACTTTTTTCACGAATTGTGTCTCCAGCAGTTTTTTATTGTTTAGAGGCGAGTTTATTAACTAGAGAGTTGCAGATTAAAGCATAGTCAAGGCCGACGGAGGTTATGATGCTTTCTGGCATCAAATTGAACAAATGACTAGAACTATCGAAAACAAAGAGTACTGATTTCCGCGACTTTCGAAGTTTGCACAAACAATGTTGGCGCTTCCCCATTGAATAGCAGAAGTAGAACGCGTTTTTTCTGCTGTTAGTTTATTGAAAACCAACTTGGGAAACAAATTGTCGACTCAAATGTTGGAAAGTTTACTGACTGTGAGAAATGTACCGTGAAAAATTACTCCCACAATCATCGACAGTGTAAATGTTTCTATGTATGATCATAAGTAGGAGGAATTAAACAATTAAACACTGTCAATGATGATGAATGTCATACAATAAAATAACGTTATAAAATATTAAAATTGTAATAGAGACGTACTCATATGAATACTTTACATTTTTAGCTACACTGCTTGGATTATGCTTCATATTGGTTCGTTTTAATATCAACATTTTATGTTAAATTTGTCCGTAAAAAATGTTTTTGTCCGTAAATTTTGTTGAGAGTTCTTATATTTTCCGTAAATTTTATTTTATTGAGTTGGCTACTCTGGTAACAGGCGAGTTTATTTTATTTTTATTTTTTTTAAAATGTGTTTACTATTTTTTAAATCGTGAAACGCCGGGTACCCCAGTTAGTAAAGATAGAAAACTAAAATGCTTCCTCACTTTAGTGAGACCTATACAGTTCAGGTTTGTCCATGTGACATATTTTTCTGTCCCAGCCCAACCCATCCCATGGCAATTTATGCCTGTCCCATCCCATCCCAAGGGACGTTTCCCATAGGAATCCCATGGGGAAAACATTCCCATGGACAAGCCTGCCTATACTAGAACTAGATTTTGCCGGGGCGCCGTGGCGCCTGCGGCGCCCACTTTTTTAGGGCGCCTACGGCGCCAACCCTTTTCAAAAGCCCAACTAACTTGTCGTTTTTTGATAAATACGAAATATTAAACTTTCTGAAATGTACGCAAAGTATTTAATAATAGGGGTTGTATTTTGCGCACCGATGCACACCAAACAATGACGTCATCATATTAAATATTTTTACAGCGCTCATCAACACACGATTTTTCAACAAAACTAACTGCTGTAGGCGGTCGTACATCGCTCCTCAGCGTTACAGATCCAGTGACTTGGACTATTATATTATTTATATGCATCTTCCACCAAAGAAAACATTGATGAACTAGAACAAATTCAAAAAAGAGAGCTGCCAGATTCATTACTGGAGAAAATTCAAAACTGACAAGAATAACACCTTTAGTTAAATCATTAAACCTCGAAACATTAGAGGATAGAAGAACCAAGAGTAAAGTAGTAATGATACATAAAGCAAATAATTCTTATTTGAAAATACAACACAAAGATAACTTAATACAACCCTCAAATAGACATATAGACAGAGGCGTCACTAGGGTTGGTGTCACCCGGGGCGGTAGCTCATGGTGTCACCCGGGGCGGTAGCTCATGGTGTTACCCCCTCATGATTTAATCCATTTAACCCCTCCGTGTTTTCCAGTGCAAAATAACGGGAATATATAGAATTTTATGGTCTGGTGTCACCCCCCTGATGGTGTCACCCGGGGCGGCCCGCCCCCTCCGCACCCCCCTAGCGACGCCACTGCATATAGATAAGGGCCAATCTTGGCCCCGCGCTTTCATTTTATTTTCACTTATTACCCTCATTAGGCTAATTCCTTATACCTACCAAAAGTGGGCCCTGCGCAATCCGTTTCGCATACTACGCCGCATGGGTTCTCGCAATTGCTAAGACCGGACATGCACACAAAGTGTGGTATAAAATATAAACATTTTTAAAAAGTAAAATAACACCTGTTAAATCAAGGCTCTTTTTACACCGTTCCCTTAACCCAAATTAATGTAAGCTCAAGGCTGAAACAACGCTGTCACGACGCAATGTTAATCTCTAAAACCAAAATGTTTATTATTTTACGTCTAAATTTTAATTATTTTATTTTTAAATTCGGGAGTTATCCCGCATGACGATGACTAAAAGACATCTTAGCGCGTTATATAATTAGATTTGTAAATTATTATTTAAAAATCTTTGTTACTTAAAATTTTGTGTTTCAATATTGTTTTTGTTTGTAACAGTTTCATTACTTACATGATTTGCTTAAACAGATGTAAACAAAATAATTGACAAAAAATCTATTAGATAAGTCATACCTTTTTTAACATTAGTAAACTATTAAATTTCTATGCTTGCTGTAAAATATTTACTTGAAACGCCCCATTCAACCACCGCATGTATTAAAACTCCTATTCTTTGAATCAATGAAGGTAACAAAAATAAATTAAAAATTTTTTAAATGGAAAAAAATAAACAATGAAGGTGGCATGCCACTTTATTCGTTCCCTCTAGTAGGGATGCATTGTAAATGAGCATTTGAAGAATTATAATCTTTCTTTAAATCAAATACCTTTGGAGACCATGCCCTTACATGGACCGGCTTAAATTAGAAAATCCTACCGCAATCGGCAGTGTGAGGGTAGGGTGGTAGTGCTGATTGTTCGTTTGTCTATTTTATATTACTTTATTTTAATAGCCTTACCTTGACTTTATTTATACATGCCTGTAAAGAAAGTTACAGTTACTTACAAAATTAGAACTAGTAATGTTTAAAAACAATTAGTTCGATTTATAAAGAAAAAATCATGTTAAGCCTGGTCCCTTTTGGAACTCAGGACGTGTTAGCGCATTTTCGTATTATGTATCAGTACTTATGTTAGATATCAGCATTATGTAGTTATCAGTAATTGTGTTTAGATTTTAGACATATTTTTATGAATTTTCTTGTGTAATGAATATACCTGACATTTTTTTAATTTAAAAGTCATTTCTTTACATTTTAAAAAATTTTATTTTCTCTTTAATCTAACTACAAGTCACCACAAATGATGACGTAAAACTATCTAAACTTTTACACATATTCTAATGACGTCAACAAAAAAAAAAACCTAATTCTTTTGCACGCCTTCGCACCACTCTTGAATGCTTGAAATATAATGTATTCGACTTCCGGCAATGGCGGCCGTTCCCTGCGCCAGTGTTACCTCTCGATTCGCAAAGTTTTTTGGTAGTTTTAACGGGGTTTTTTAACGGATCGAGTAACTGAGTGTTGATGCACAAATGGCAGGTCAGGACATACAAAAAACATATATACATCATGGGTCTAGGACTTATGGATGCTGTGATCAAAGGTGATGACAGACGGACAAAACGGGTGCAATAGCGCATTCGACTTCTCGAAAATGCGCTAAAAATCAATCGATAAATTTCCATTAATTTAATTTTTTGTATAACGCATGTATAGGTCCTGTTAAGTCGCAATTCATTATCTCACCAAATCGGTTAGATCGAACTATGATGTTGTACAAGGAATTTATTGAGGGATCCTGTTAATGCCTCAATTTGTCTTTCCTGCGTTGCTTTTTGTTTTTCCTTTTAATTGTCACTATTATACTTTCTTCTAAAATCGCGACATTTTCACATTGTTGTCTCTCATGAGCTTTTTTTAATCTAGCCTTAATATCCCCTGTGTCCAGGCACTGACCCAGAAAGCACCATCAGGTCAGGAACGCAGAGACCATGTGGAGTTATCCTGCGTCCTATTTATTTAAGAATAATTTTAAAACTCTTCAAATGATTTACAATGATTGCTGCTAAATGAGATGTTTCATACAGTTAGACAGAATTATTAACAATAAATAGACTTATACTAATATATATTATAATATTTTATATAGCGCAGTAGCTGAGCTCACAACGCTTCAAAAAATAAAATAACATGCATATTTAAAAATCAATTTAATTTAAATCGTTTAGAATCTATATCCTAAAAACAAAATTACAAAAAATATATAATTACATGATGGTGCACATAAGCATAGGGCGAATCTTTTGACATTACAGATTACCATAAAACAGTGTTTCTCAATCTGTGTGTCGCGACACATTATTGTGTAGTGAGAGATTTCCAGGTGTGTCGGGAAATTAAGTAAAAATATTTAAAATTGCTAGGGTTCTAAGCTCTAAAGTTATTATGACATTTCAAAAATAAAGGAAAATAAAATGTTTTTTTAAATTATTCCACAACAAAATCAGTAATGATGTGTGTTTCGCGTTGGGCAGGACGTTAGATTCAAGGGGGGGGGGTCTGTGTACGACATTTTCTTTCTTTTTTTTTCTTTCTAGCGGCTTGAAATTAGCATCACTGGACATTAGGAATTTCCTCGGGTAATCATTCCGTTTGCAGTAGTGAAGAAGTCAATTTGACAACAGAAAAGGGCGGGGGGAGCAGCAGATCGAATTACGACATAACAAATTCTAACAAACAACGTTCACCAACACGACTTTAGAAAGAATTCTGGCTTGCAATCACGAAAGTCTATCCTTTAGTCAGTTTGAAAGCAGTAGCCATTTTCATCTTCTTGGTTCTGTGAATTTGACTTTTTGGTATTAACTGAAATTAAGTCCACGAAACGAGAGGGACTCCTTACAGTTGAGGATGAGTTGCGCGTTTGCTTGTCAACTTTGGAGCCCCGATGTCAATTTGATGTGCTCCCTTAAGCAGGGAAATCCATCACATTGATATATATCACAGTAATATATATCACAGTTATATGTTTTAAAAAATGTTATCTTTTTAATAAAATAAGTTTTAAAAATGTGTGTGTGTCGCGAAAATCCTCGAATGTTTTTACCCAAAAAAGTTTGAGAAACACTGCCGTAAAAGCAGACATAACACAACTGCTTAACTAATCTTTTTGGCTCTATCTTATATATTTATTTGTTCATTGTGATTTTCAAGGTAAAATAAACATTAATAATGACCACCATATATATAAATCGCAGTGAGTATGAACGAGCAATGGACACAGACTTTTAAGAAACCCTGTATCAAATGTTCCAAATACGTGAGACTTAAATATAAATATTAACGAATAATACAGAGTCCTCCACCTCCTAACACTTTTTGTTTATTTACCCAGCCGTACATTGCGTAGACCGAAACAGTTTCCTATGGAATAGTTTGATTTTGGTCATACTCCTGAAATGTGGAGCCATTCGTCTGAGACAATCTCGCTTTTTGTCTCTTTCCTAAGCCCTGGTCACTTATCTTCGGTAAAAAGTCCTTATTCTCTCCTTAGACCGAGAATTGTTATGGGGCCGTCCATAAATGACGTCAAGCAATATAGGCCTGATTTTTAACCCGCATCTCGCTACACTTCGTCACAAAGCTTTGACTCCCCCCCCCCCCTTTTTAAAAAAAAAATTAGTATTTTCTCATTGAAAATTAGCATGTTGCAAATTACTTTTTGTTTATTTAAATAAGTATTTAGTGTGAAGCCATTGAGAACGTCATTAAATAAAATGTGAGCAATCAAATATTTGAGTGGAACTTTTTTTTAAGTTGCGCGTTTTTTTAATGTGACGTTATATTTCTTAAACACCTCTCTCTCCATCGTCACACAGCGTCACAAATGCGTGACCCCCCCCCCAGGCGCGGGACGCCATGTACGGATGGCACCTATAGCCGTATATGTGATAGGGGCTGTCCCAGGGGCGGTTCAAGATTGCACGGGGTCTCTGGCTGCAATTCCACCTTGAGACCGGCCAAGCCATTTTTTATCCTACAATATAATAAGTGTGGGGCCCTTAAAACGTTTGGGGCCTCTGGCTTTAGCCCAATCAGCATCCCCCAATCCACCATTTTGCTGTCCGAACACAATTTGAAGGAAAAGAAAATGAATCGGTACATAAAAACACAATTGGTAACGTGTGTGCCCAATGTTAAATGACATCATTTTTTTAAAAAAACGTAAAAAGCAAAGTTTTTCACTATAAATCCTTTATATACGATGTTCATTATAATACGCAGGGCAAAACAATCCGAAAATACAAAATTCTAGTTATGTCTCGTAAAACGTGTTTAATATAATGCGCACCGATCGTGAATATATCTTTAAAAAGTAATGTCAATGTAATGCGCTCCTTATTGCGCGACATGAAAGGTTGTTGAACATAATAAGCACCACAACACTCTATCTAAAAAATTAACATGATACATAGAGATAAATAAAATAATTTAAAATTTCTATAATTCAAATAGACAACTGTCTATTCGATTGATCTGGAAATTTTGAGACATCATTTTTATCATCGGCATGAGTCTGCAAAATTTAACTTCGCTAGCTTTCAAGGAAATGGGTTAAAAATCGATCCAAAGTTTTTCCGGCCAGCACGCACGGCTCAGACACCACAAGTTAATATAAAGATTTTTTTTTTTAAAGAATTTTTTTAATTTTCCATTGATAAATACAACCATTCGGTTGCGATTTGACTATTATTTTTTTCTTTTCAAAGTACACTTGAGTGTTTATACGTGTGAGTATCAGTTCACCGATTCTAAATCTCCATTAAACAGTTAAAGATATGCATAGGAACAAAATTGCTTTTAAATTGCTTTTAAATTGTTATGATATTCGTTTTGTTTCATTAAATGGAAAACCCATCCAGACAGCTAGTTGTGTCCAAAAACCAAAAAGATGTCATTTAAATGTTTCGTATAAAAACAGCAACACGGGCAGAATAGTAAATAAATAAATATAAATTATAGGCACAATAGCAAAATAAATAAATATAAATTTCATTAAAAATGTACGAAATAATGTAATGAAAATAAGCACAAATCCCTAATAAAAATAATTTTTAGAAAAGAAAATGAGTGTGTGTGTGGGGGGGGGGCCTAGAGTAATTGGAGGAACGTTTAAGTTAAATCAACCAAAGTTTGTGCATACGAAATGTAATTTTTTTTCTATCTCTCAAGTCACTTAAAAGAATACACAGAAGTATTTTTAAAATCAGATTAAACAAATTACTTTCATAATCATGAAAACTTCGACTTGTGTTCTTTGAGCTATACCATCTATGTCACCCTCATAACGGTACCACCATAATTTGCTCAAATATTTGTGTGGGCAGTTTGGCGAAAAAACATTAAGGCAAGTAAAATGCTCTTCATTTTTTCTCCCCAAAATGGTTTGAACCGTAATCAAAGTTAGTCATTGGTTCATGAGATCCAAATAAAGAAAAAAAGATGCGTGCATTCATTATAAACTGTTAAGCTTTCGTAACATGACAACCTGGTCAACGCGTAGGACATCCGGTTTAGCTGATCAGACGTCTCTAATCCTGGCCACCCGTTACACCAAATACCTCATCGATCTGCTAAGACGACCAGCTCGTGGTCGTTGCTGGTCACGTAGATGAGCCCAGAATCGTCGACCGTCACCCCCCAGGGCTGTGTCACGAGTTCATCCTGAGGCGCCACTAATATCTTCTCAAACCGGCCCTCTGGGCTGTAGAGCGTCAGGCCCCGTGAGTCCGCCACGACGATTCTCCCTGACGGATCGCAGGCCACGCCGTTGGGCGCTTGGAGTTTCTGAGACCCGTAGGAGCTGAATCGAAACGCTTGTACACCTGAAATATCAAACACACGTCTGTTGTGAAATAATAACTAGATCAGCAACGATGTCCTAGAGGTTCGTTGGTACATGTGCAACATTTTTTTTAAAAAACAAGTTGTATGCAAAATTGCAAACCATCAACTTTTTATGAAAATTTGGGCATTTAACACAATGATATTTTATTCTTATCGATATTTTTTACGCGGAAATTTGTAACGCCTGAGCGGCGTTGATCATATGCCCAGGCTTGTCCATGGAACATATTTTTCTGTCCCATCCCATCCCATCCAATGGCAGTTTATGCCTGTCCCATCCCATCCCATGGGACGTTTCCCATGGGAATTTCATGGGAAAGAAATTCCCATGGACAAGCCTGTAGATGCCTAAGTCGCAGCACAGCTTAAAGAGCAACTGGAATGTATATAATATTATATATATATAT
>MUZC01000786.1:85818-113017 GCA_002072015.1 Radix auricularia | reverse complement strand
GGGGGGGGGGGGGAGTGTACGATGGCGTGTAGTTGTCTTTTCAAATAACGGCTCCACGATCAATGTGTTGATCATCATAGTTCCTACTATGGACCAGTTGCGTCGCTAGCGGGGTGCGATGGGGGCGAGCCGCCCCGGGTGTCTCCATCAGGGGGGTGACACCAGACTGTAAAATTCTATAAAATCCCGTTATTTGGCACTGGAAAACTCGGAGGAGTTCGATGGGTTAAATCGTGAGGGGACGACACCATGAGCTACCGCCCCGGGTGACACTGACCCTAGTGACGCCTCTGCTAGGGACCAGCCGGGTAGACATTTTCTACCGGGTACCAAATCCGAATAGTTAAATATACCATTTGTCGGATCCGGGTAAGAACCGAGTACTAAGGTTGTTAAACATAATCGGAAATCCGAATTAATTTCGATTTTGAAAACGATTAGTGGTTACTTTATTTCGCAAAAGCAAATCTTCAATCCTAAATCATAAACATTTTTAAATATGGTGGTGTGAGGCACTAGTCGCTAGAAGTAGAAGTAAACACGAACTTGTCGTTGTAGAAAATTTGTTTATTTACTGTACATCTTTATAATTTCTCGAAGTGGTGGTCGAGAGGTAGCGCTCTCGACTGTCATACCGATGGTCACGAGTTCGAATCCACACGAAGGTGAGGATTTGTTCTCGGGGCCTGAGGAGACCCCGAATCGCCCAGCTCCGAATGGGTACCTAACTAGACAATAGTTAGGCGGCTGGGGTAATGCGTGGAACCCCTATAGCCGTGGCCTGTGACCGCTGCATCACTTGCCAACAGATCATCTCTCATGGTCTGTGGACGCAATTGTCTTCTGCATAGAAGGAGCGTCTGTATATCTAAGATAAGATAATTTCAAATTATTAATTTCTATATTAGGTTACATTTGTTATTTTTTAAACAATTTTTAAGTATACTAATCTTGATATTTATCGAATTCCTAAATTGTATTTTTAAGGTATTTTTTAAATAGATATTTAACTATTTGCGTGAGCACTATTTGCCGCCGCGAATAGTTCCGAAGAACCCGATATCCGACCGGGTCGAAAGTCCGGAGCGATTTCCGGTTGGTTCCTAGTTCCTACATTAGGATAACTGTTTCGGGATATTTCTGTTGTATACTTCAGAGGATACTTCACCATTCACAGGTAGTACTCAGCGAGGGTATGAGGAACTTGAGTTTGGAATAGAGGAAGCTGTCGTCATGAATGAGAATGTGTATCCTCATGTTTTTCTTTTTAAAGCTTGCACTGTACTTGTACTAGTCCTAGATTGTCCTGCCTTTGCATAAATTATCAACTCTTGTGATGAGTTAAAAGCCGAAATAGCCTTTCATAGCCTCGCCACTCTTACCCTCACTATTTTACGCCTCGTATCAACAAAGTCATTTTTTCGTGATGGACCATTTTAAAAAAAACCAGAGTACGCATCAGATTGCACACCAATATCAGAGTTCATTAGACTTGCTTAAGTTCTTATTTGTTGTTTATTTAATTAAAAGAATGTCTACTCTCTACTACAATTAATATATTCGGTTCATTCCATTGACGTCATTTCCGATTCAATCCAATTGGAACTTCCATTCTCACTTTAGACCCTAGCAACACTTACGCAATGGCTGATTTTGAAAACTTGAGCTCGTTATACCTCCCGCGTGAAGCTAGCGTCACTTTGTCATCCCATCCGATGACGATTCGCACCTGTGTCGGCAGTGCAGGTCACCTGGTGAAATGAGAAGGCGTAGAGCTAGGAACAGGTTTCAGAAGCCCCCCTCCCCGCGGCACACCCTGGCCCTCCTCGGCAGACTGATCCGCCGTAGGATAGAGACGTCAACCATATACAGCAAGGGCGTGAGCCTGGTCCACAACCTACACCTGGGCTGGAGGGACAAGGCTCAGATGACCCAGCCGGGTGGGGACGGTAGTGGTGGAGACGGTGAGGCCATGAAAGACGATACTACAGTTACTACAGTAACAAATGAGGAACCAATGCAAGGTTTGGAGTGTTTGTTTGTTTGTTTGTTTTTGTTTGTTTGTTTGTTTTCTTGTTTTTTTTTAATAATCAAATTACTGTTTAGCTTAACTCACTGGAAAGAAAGGTTTTAGTGTTGTAGATGGGCGTTGTCCCATCCATTATTGACAACGCAACAGCACCCAACCCCCCACGGCCCACCCCATTGCCTACAGCGTACAGCGAAACAAAAAATAATAACTGCTAACAAATACAAATTCAAATTAATAAAAATATAAATGCTAACAAACAAATTTTTATAACTATTAAGAAACAAATATGTATAACTTGTTAACAAACAAATTTTTATAACTATTAAGAAACAAATATGTATAACAACATAACTGCTAAGAAACAAATATGTATAACAACATAACTGCTAAGAAACAAATATGTTTATCAACATAACTGTTAACAAATTAGATCGCCTTCACACACACCCTACATCCACCGCAAGTAAAACTTTATTTAAATCGCGTTATAAAAAGTTATCATTTATCCTGATATCAGGCTCAGATTTAGCGACCGACTCAGATGCAACTCCACCGAACGGTTCACAGACAGAACCACCCGAAGCTGAGATGACGTCACATCAACTCACTCCGTCCGTGTCTGGCGAGTCAGATCATCGGGGGATAGACACCAACATCAACGCCATTCGACACGTGGGGCCCAACCACGCCCATGGGAGCAGAGGCAAGAGAGGTCGAAATAGACGGAGACTGGTGGCGAGGTCTATCGGCAGTAAGTGGGCGAGTTGATCAATTCTTTGAGCAAAGTTTTTTATTAATGTCATAAGACTTCGATCTTTAAACTAAAGACAATCATATTTCGTCTCTGATAATGAGTTAAACTTTTGTTATGATGACAAACTAAATAAGAAAATACGATGACATTTAAAAATAATAAATCAACCCTAAGCGTTATAGAATTTTTGTTTGAATTAAAAGGTCCAGTTAATTCTAATTGTTCAGCATTTTGTTAATTCTGTATCCAAGCTTGTGCATCACAAATCTTGTTTGTAGACACAATACTTGCCCGGCATAACCAATAGCTGCGAATATTCATTAAATCATACTGTTGCCCATTTTTGCCTAGTTCAAATATCCCTTGTAAATGTATCGACTTACATTGGATCCATCGATTTTTAAGAATTAACAATTAACTTATCACGCAACATGTTTGAATGCACATCATGGCTTGAAACCATTTGATAATATCATCAGGACCAAAACACAGCATAAACCTTCGACCGAAACGAGCGCTCCTCTCACGGCACAGCCATAGCACCAAACGATCTAAAAAACTGAGGATGCTCCGATGGAGACTGGACAAGTTGAAGGACGACGTTGAACTGATCGCCTCATCTTTGACCGAGGAACTCGAGGGACCCAATCGAGAGACAACGACCAGGAAAGACGATGGCCAGTGCAGTGAGGCCGCGCCCAGGAACCACCAGTTGGCATCGGCTGCACCAGCACCCGGCGAAGACACCGAGGAGAACAGAAGGGAACAACGCGTTAGCAAAACGAGGAAACTACGAACACGACGCAAGACGGTTGATCTGATCAACATGTTCGAGGCGGGACCGAGTCACAGTGGGACCGAGGACAGCAAGGACAGAGGGAAATATTCCAGGAAGAAAAAACGTTATCGGAAACCTGACGCGACCTTTGGTAAAAGCTCGTCAAGGTTGTCAACATCATCCTCATCACATTTACATGCGCACGGATCATCGGAAAACCTGGATTGGCCATCATTGCCGGCATCTGGGCGTCCAAAGGGACTGGTGAAAGAGAAGGCGAAGGAGATTGTCAGAAGTAAGCAGAGTAAATCTATTACAGGTCCTTCAAGGCGGCGCTGGGCGGATATAGTCACCTCGCGGACCAAGGAGAACACAAGGTTGGATGAAAGACAGAGCACTTCAAGTGCAGCACAAAATGTTTTGCCACCGAGGACATGGGCATCAGTCGCATCCAGTTCACCAAGAAGCGATCCTATGGAAGGGACACAGTTTATTTCTGGCGAAAGAGGGAGCCCAGTGTTGTTTGTTAGTTCATGCGGGAGTTGTGCGAATAAAAGGAAAAACGAGTGTAACCTTACTAGCTCTGATAAATCATCGCCTGGTGGGAAAGGAAGACCACAGGCCCAGAAAGGCAGAACGAAAAAAAATCCCGATTGTTTTGATCAAGGTTTAAAGTTGAAGGCAGCAAAGGCTCGGGGTAGCGTGTCTCAGCAGCAGAACAGCATTCAATCTGGTTCTGATCACATCCAGTCACGAGACAGTCAACACGGGGCGTCGAATGAACAAAGAGAGGTTTCTGGCACTGATGATGGGCTCAAGGAGACGAAGCGGGATGGACCGTGCAACTGGTGC
Source organism: Radix auricularia (assembly GCA_002072015.1). Classification (NCBI taxonomy): domain Eukaryota; kingdom Metazoa; phylum Mollusca; class Gastropoda; family Lymnaeidae; genus Radix; species Radix auricularia. The sequence goes on along the minus strand of MUZC01000786.1, from coordinate 108,601 downwards.
ATTGACAATATGTCGGTCGTGTACACAAAACCTGTCGCTAATGTGATCTCACTCAAGGCACCGCTAGAGGCCCGGACAAAACAAATGACCTGTTGCACCAAACAGATGAACTGCTGCAACAATAGAACGGTGACCCCGTCGAAAACTAGTGAGGGTTTGAATCTTTTTGACGACGAACGAGAGGGCGAGACGTCTTCTGACCCCACAACAAGCCTTGAACTCTGTGACCGCCTGAGCATGGTTTCGTTTCAATCTACAAGTGAAATAAGCTCGACAGAAACTGCCGGACCATCAAGACGTAAAACGCGAAGCAGCCATTCTCCTCGAATTAACGCTTCGAAACAAAAGCGTCTCCCAAACTCGGTTCATCAAAAGGAGGTTTCCAGAGCGGCTCCGGACGAAGCAGAAAGCAAGCCGAAGAAGAAGATCTCGACGAAGTACAGGGCATTGCTGCGGGGAGAGAACGGTCGCCTCGACGCCAAGACGGTTACGGAGATGACGTCAAGGAGTAAAAAGACGGACAGTCTGCAGGAGGACAAGCTTGCCAATAGGAATCTGCAGAGACGCCAACGGCAACGCCGCCAACAGACCTCCCACAACCTACAGAGATCCCCAGCATTGGCCGCGGAGAGACGAGCGAGCAGATCGTCAGACGCCAAGCCCTGCTCCGTCCTTGGTGGAACAGCAGCAGCAAATCGATCTTCTGAGACCGCGGAGAGGGCTGACGGCGCGTCCACATCAAAACAAGGCGTCGATGAAATAGACAAGTCTGGAAACAGTTGGGTTAGTAACGCCAACCAGGTGTTCACGTCTAGACCAAACCGAATGGTCCAGTCACCAACAGGTAATGTCAAACGTTCTAATATTTAACAATTTATCTATAGTTTTTAACCATCACATTCATTACAAAGTTAAATATTTGATGGTGGTCTTATTAATTTGTTCCTACTATTTAAAGACGCATCGGCTTTATCATGCTGTATCACAGCGATGTTGTTATTTCTTTATTAATATGTTTACATAATTATATCACATACACCAAAACACAGACCTCCACTCAGTACCGGTTCACACAAAAATAAATACAGGCATTCCAGTTCTTACACAATTTAAACTCTTAAAAATGCACAGTAGGACGTTTTTCAAAAAGCGCTGATTGATATTTTAAATAATAATTAATAACTGAATGTACAGTTTGTGGATTAAAAGGGATCAAAACTATTTCAAACGAATGATATGCTATCGCTCACACGAGCCGCTCGCTTCAAATATTCTATGCTAGTCCGGCATGCTTAATGCAAAATGATTTTCAAAACTTAGTTTTGAAAAAGATGTCTTTAGGCTTTTCTTAAATGTTCCTTTGTCGTCTCATTCACTGAATGAATTGGGGAAACTATTTCTTAGCTTCGAAGCAGTTACTTTAAATAAGCGAACTTCATTGGATTCCATATAGACACATTCGCATATTAAACAAACGCATAATGAATTACTCGGGTTGTCTCAATTGTTTTCTTGTGTGGTCAATTCTCTCCAGCTCGAGGTCTCTCACTGAAAACGTCTTATTCTAAAAAATGTCAAGGCCATTTCTGATCGGATTCATTTCAGCACTGAAGGCTCCTGTCTCGACATCGACTGCGAAAGAACTCTCATGGAAAAAAAATAAAATATGTTTGGAGCTCCATACCATCGGTGTTGAAAGCATTGACATTGGATGGTAAGCTGAATTGATCGTACTACTTTAAATACAGTTATATATAATTCTTATCAGCAGACAACGTTTGCTTGCTCTCCGGTTTTAGTGATGTATCGATTTTAATCTGGTGGCGTGTGTGTGTGCAGCGGTTTGGGTGTGTGTGTGTGTGGGGGGGGGGGGGTAATTGTACGCATTATGTACAAGTATCTACGCGAAACTCACTAATCAGTAACTGATATGCTAAGTCAGCAGTCAGCGTAAATATTGTTCTCATTCATATTTATAGAATGCTTCACCCGTATACAATAGCCAAAGTCAAAGGAAATATTGTCCGCACACAGTGGCCGGGATCAAAGTCTTTTAGCTGTTTCAGAAATATTATAGACAGTACTGTTACAAAATAGACAGTACTGTTACAAAATAGACAGTACTGTTACAAAATAGACAGTACTGTTACAATATAGACAGTACTGTTACAAAATAGACAATACTGTTACAAAATAGACAGTACTGTTACAAAGACTTGTAAATTCCAGCCCATGACAGCATTGGGTTGTTGTTTTTAACCGCCCACCTACTACAGAATCTATTGATGAACTGGATGCTCTAGTGTAAGAATGTGGGTTGAGAAGGGCGGTACACTCTAGGCGGCACTCAGCATAAATATTCTTGTGGAGGATTGAAGCATATTGGTCTCTTGCGCCGCCACATATTTATTTTTTATGAATGTTGCACGTTTTAAAGCCCACGTCATTTATACGAATGAAGTGGAATCGATAAATTTACACAGTGGGGAATGCACAATGAATAACAATACGCTCTCACTGTAATGAAATTTTGCTGTGCAAGCAGTAGGGACAAGTATATATCAAACATGAGTAGCGAGATGGTTGGGGTTCACATAATTATGTCTTCGGGCTCCGAGGTACAGGGTCGCCAACGTTACGCTTGCGGGGATGTTTCAGTAGGATTATATCAAGGGTAATAAATAAATATAAACAAATTTATTCTATTTTTCCTAGCTACGCCTCTCATGTCAACCATGATAAAATATTAAATTAAAACCCGCCTATTCCTTTAAAAAATAAGTTGTTAACAATATAATGTATTCTATGCTGAGGTCAACTTATTTTATGTTTCATTGTTCGTGCCAAATATTTTTTTTAAAGTTCATTTCGGGCCGAGAACTCAGTAAACCGGTAACACATAAGTTTATGAAGGAGTAGCATAAATCCAATTGGATATGTTGATAAGTGAAAGAGAAGCCACCGCACAGGAAACAGGTGTCTGTAATGGATATTTATCCATTACAGAAAATTGAAAACCGGGGAGGGACTTAGGATCGGATTATGCTGACAAATGATGAGATATCATAACCCTAATATTAATTTAGTTTCTACGGATTACCAATGAAAGTGCACTTGGTTCGTTTAAAAGTGCAACTCTAATCTTGGGAATACATTAAAATAACAACATTACACAATAAATCATTCAAAAGATTGCATGTAAACTACCAACTAAAATGCTCATCCATCATTGGCTTATGTTTAAGCCGAATTCAGAGAAGCTGTTTGTGCTGCGTGATTTTAACAAGCTTGCCTATCTCCTTTGCACAAAAGTTGTATCAGAAATAGTTAATTTTGTATGAACGCCATTTTGCTTACGTAGTTCCTTCAGAAACCATCCACGCTAAGATTCTTTAATGTGTGTGCGAGTTGTTTTTTAAATGGAAAAATGATTTTTTAAATAAATATTTAGAGATTGTAGTTAAATTGTGTCCAACTGTTTAAGTGTTTTTTTTTAACTTATCACTACAGGTGGCATGCCTATCTAGATCAAAATCCCGAGACGACGTGCCAATGCTCTGATGGCCATCAACAAGTCAAACTCTATGAATAACGACAGCCTAACCAACAGGGAGAAAGAGATGACTAAACAAATTTAACAATAACTAATGCGAGAGTGTGTGTGTAAGCAAATGCGTGATATTTAAGTGCGATGACATTAGCAATTAACGCAAGGCTGTCTTTTACTGCTGAAATAGAGCTATATTTATGAGATATTGTTTTCTTAACCATCTATGTTTATAAACACAAGAGTTGTTTCCTATAATCTAAAAAGTGAAAGTTTCCATGAAGTTTAAACAACAGGAAGGTTATTTTATGATTTTTATTTTCTGATTGAAATATACTCTCTACACTTGTCTCGTTAAATTGCTGAATGTTTCATTGGATTTTATTGCCCTCGTTACATTGATATGAACATTTTGATAACGGTTTCGTCTATATTCTACTTAATATATTTGAAATGTGTATTATAATTGTAACAATAAATGAAGAAAATTGCTGCCATGTTTCAAACAGTATTAATGTTAAGGTAGGACAACTTTCCAGAACCAGGAATCTGATTAGGTTTCAATTGGCTTCCCTCAGATCTTTAAATATCTTATTTACGTCACGGTAGATTGAGACATGCACTGGGCTGTGTTGGCATTTTTGTAAACTTAACGCCACAAGTATATTTAGAATCCTTAAACAAATCCTGCGACCCAATGTTTAGATGCGCCCACCGAGTTATCCCATGCGGTTTGTAAGAAAATGCAGGAACTAGATAAAGATTCAATGTGTATAACAAAATTCAGCTCTTATGGGCCGTCCATAAAGTACGTCACGGCGGGCAAGCTAATTTAGACCATTCTATTTAGCGTGACGTACTTTATGGACGGCCCCTTATCTGCTGCTAAACGCTGTTGAGAACTATTCATTAAATTTCTCGTCACGCTATAGAAACTATAGAACCTCCAAATTAACTTATTTTTATCGGCTTTGCCTTAATTTTTAATACTTCATTTATTTTTAAGGACGTATGCACGATAAATTACATGACACATAGAATCATTTCAAGTGGCAGGTAGCACACAAAAGTCAAAATTGATTTCAATCAATGATAATGATATAATAATATAAATATAAAGACAATAATATTATTATTCGCCCTAATTTTAAGCAGGTCCAATATAATTATAAATGTTGATACTTAATGTCATCTAGAACTAGATGTAAAGTTAAAATGGGGAACAAAGTAAGTAGAGAAAATACTTTCGTAGAATGTAATTATTGTAATTTAATAAGTGGAGAGCCAAAAGGCGATTGACTAAAAAAAAAATACTCCCAGAATTTCCGAGACGTGTTATGTGGGAAGGATATCAAAACCTCATTTTATGAGCTACGGAGGTTACCATAATAGTTAATAATAACTTGATTTACCTTACTTGACTTGACTTACCACATTGGATTATTACAATTACACTTGTGATTATCACACTTTTGTTACCATGTTTGACCATGCTAGGATTAACACACTTGGGAAGCAGTTGTTGGGTTACATTGCCATACGTGGATTACCGTAATTGTTTATTTTACGAATAATAAAAACCATAAATTATACTAAATACTTGGCTTGGCGAAGTTATTATATAAAATTTGTTAAGTAAAGATAAATTTGGGATGTGTTGTTTTTTTACTTTTAATTCATCGGGGAAAATTTAATCGATTTAAATCGATTAATTATATTTTTATAACGCATATTTAGATCTCGTTAGTCGTGGTTAAGTCGCGGTACTTCCGTGGCTCCCAGATTTTGTGACGTAACACTTAACCTTCGTTCTGCTATTACTGGAAATTACTGCTATGCGAGAAATAAGGAAGAAAAACCTTTTGCCTTTTGTCTTGTCTTATCTGCAGACGCTCCTTCTGTAGAGAAGATTTTTGCGTCCACAGACCATGTCGGTCTGTTGGCAAGTGATGCAGCGTTCACAGGCCACGGCTATGAGGGTTCCACACAATACCCAGCCGCCTGTATTTCCCTAACTAGTGCTAGGTACCCATTCGTATGCGCGTCTAAATAAATAAGAAGAAGAAGAGGTAAAAGAGTGCAATGAACAAAAAATAGAACATTTATTAATAAATTGGTAAAAAGAATATTAGAAACATTGTCTTCAATTATAATTGATCAAATTAATTTTAATCGGTTAATTTTTAAACTATTATCGATTAATTAAACGTTAATTTCCGCGGTTAAAATATAAATATAATATACTATAATCTGAAGAGAGCTTCTTTGTGACTTCATCATTAAAAACAAAACAGAATTCAGATTTCTCCTAAACTTATTTTACATAAACTATACTGAGTCATTTCTACCTAATACTAACAATAACAAATCACAGTCTCTCCCCCCCCCTAACACACTTTCCCATAATGTTCAAAGTATCAATAATTGCTAAAAATGAATATAAAAATGTCAGCAATGTAAATAGATACGAAGGTGGGTGGGTCAAAAGAATAATATCATGTGTAGAAAAGAATAAGAACGTAATCTTTAGAAAATGGAGAATGAGTGAATGAGAATGTATTGTAAAAATTAAATAATTCAAAATAATTGTAGATCTATTACATTATTAATTTTGCAGAAAGTGGGAAATCACAGAAAGGAAAAGTAATATTAATATTAGCAGAAGTTCATCAATACTTTCACATTTAGTATTTTACTATTAGAGGAGTAGATAGTTTTATTTGTTTACAAACAATATAAAATATACAACTTTGTTGAAGATGTGATCTGCAACTGAAAATACATTATCTTACCTACTATTAGGCTACTAATACTGCTGGTCAATACGTCATCTTCTACTTGTATTACTGTGGGTCAATACATCAGTGGCAGTGGTGCTGGTCAACAAATCATCCAAAACTAGTGATCCTGGACAGTAAATCATCTGTAACCTATAACACTACTAGTCAAAGATAATCTAACATTGATGATGGACTACTGCTACTACTGGTCTATAATACTTCACAGACTTGATGGCACTGCTGCAGCATGGTCAATAGTCAATACATCATCTCACTCTTGTAGTTGTAGTACCGCTGGTCAATACATCACAGTGGCCGTACATAAAGTGCGTCACGCTCCAGAGGGGGGAAGGGGTGTAAGAAAGTGTGACGGTTCGTGACAGGGGGGAGGGGTGTCCGGCCATGTGTGACGTCACGGTGTTTTATGTTAGATTTTAGTTATTTTTGTACAAAAGTGTGACGTACTTTAGCGGGAGGGGGGGGTCCGAGATTTGTAACAGGGGGTATAAATTGTCAAAAATAGCGTGACGTACTTTATGGACGGCCCCATATCACATTTGTAGTACCATTGGCAGAGCCGGCCTAATTTGTAGGTCCTAGGCGAAATTAATTTGGTGGCTTTAAATGTTATAAAAGATTAAAAATAAATATGTAAAAGATTTTCGTGCGAGGCCCCCTAATGATGAGACTAATACTTACTAATAGGAGGCTTCCTAGTTTGCCTATGCCAAAAGCCGGCCCTGCCACTGGCCAATACATTATATCACACTAGTAGTACCACTGGCCAATACATCATATCACACCAGAAGTACCACTGGGTATGACATCATATCACACCAGCAGTACCACTGGCCAATACATAATATCACACTAGTAGTACCACTGGCCAATACATAATATCACACCAGCAGTACCACTGGCCAATAAATAATATCACACCAGCAGTACCACTGGCCAATACATCATATCACACTAGTAGTACCACTGGCCAATACATCATATCACACTAGTAGTACCACTGGCCAATACATCATATCACACCAGCAGTACCACTGGCCAATACATCATATTACACTAGTAGTACCACTGGCCAATACATCATATCACACCAGCAGTACCATTGGCCAATACATCATTTCACACTAGTAGTACCACTGGCCAATACATAATATCATTCCAGCAGTTCCATTGGCCAATACATCATATCACACCAGCAGTACCACTGGCCAATACATCATATCACATTAGAAGTACCACTGGCCAATACATAATATCATTCCAGCAGTACCATTGGCCAATACATAATATCACATCAGCAGTACCACTGGCCAATACATCATATCACACCAGCAGTACCACTGGCCAATACATCATATCACATTAGAAGTACCACTGGCCAATACATTTTATCACACTAGTAGTACCACTGGCCAATACATCATATAACACCAGCAGTACCACTGGCCAATACATCATTTCACACTAGTAGTGCCACTGGCCAATACATCATTTCACACTAGTAGTACCACTGGCCAATACATCATATCACACTAGTAGTACCACTGGCCAATACATCATATCACACTAGCAGTACCACTGGCCAATACATCACATCACACTAGTAGTACCACTGGCCAATACGTCATATCACATCAGCAGTACCACTGGCCAATACATAATATCACACCAGCAGTACCATTGGCCAATACATTATATCACACTAGCAGTACCACTGGCCAATACATCACATCACACTAGTAGTACCACTGGCCAATACATTATATCACACTAGCAGTACCACTGGCCAATAAATCATATCACACTAGTAGTACCACTGGCCAATACATAATATCACACCAGCAGTACCACTGGCCAATACATAATATCACACCAGCAGTACCACTGGCCAATACATAATATCACACCAGCAGTACCATTGGCCAATACATAATATCACACCAAGAGTACGACTGGCCAATACATTATATCACACTAGCAGTACCACTGGCCAATACATCATATCACACCAGCAGTACCACTGGCCAATACATCATATCACACTAGTAGTACCACTGGCCAATACATAATATCCCACCAGCAGTACAATTGGCCAATACATAATATCACACCAGCAGTGCCATTGGCCAATACATCATATCACACCAGCAGTACCACTGGCCAATACATAATATCACACTAGTAGTACCATTGGCCAATACATCATATCACACCAGCAGTACCATTGGCCAATACATTATATCACACTAGTAGTACCATTGGCCAATACATAATATCACACCAGCAGTACCACTGGCCAATACATAATATCACACCAGCAGTACCACTGGCCAATACATAATATCACACTAGTAGTACCACTGGCCAATACATAATATCACACCAGCAGTACCATTGGCCAATACATAATATCACACCAGCAGTACCATTGGCAAATACATCATATCACACCAGAAGTACCACTGGGAAATATATCATATCACACTAGTAGTACCACTGGCCAATACATCATATCACACTAGTAGTACCACTGGCCAATACATTATATCACACTAGCAGTACCACTGGCCAATACATAATATCACACCAGCAGTACCATTGGCCAATAAATCATATCACACCAGAAGTACCACTGGCCAATACATCATATCACACTAGTAGTACCACTGGCCAATACATGATATCACACCAGCAGTACCACTGGCCAATACATCATATCACACTAGTAGTACCACTGGCCAATACATCATATCACACCAGCAGTACCATTGGCCAATACATCATTTCACACTAGTAGTACCACTGGCCAATACATAATATCATTCCAGCAGTACCTTTTGCCAATACATAATATCACATCAGCAGTACCACTGGCCAATACATCATATCACACCAGCAGTACCACTGGCCAATACATCATATCACATTAGAAGTACCACTGGCCAATACATTTTATCACACTAGTAGTACCACTGGCCAATACATCATGTAACACCAGCAGTACCACTGGCCAATACATCATTTCACACTAGTAGTACCACTGGCCAATACATCATTTCACACCAGTAGTACCACTGGCCAATACATCATATAACACCAGCAGTACCACTGGCCAATACATCATTTCACACTAGTAGTACCACTGGCCAATACATCATTTCACACTAGTAGTACCACTGGCCAATACATAATATCATACCAGCAGTACCTTTTGCCAATACATAATATCACATCAGCAGTACCACTGGCCAATACATCATATCACACAAACAGTACCATTGGCCAATACATCATATCACACCAGAAGTACCACTGGGAAATACATTATTTCACACAAGTAGTACCACTGTCTGATAATTCAAGACTAGCAGTACCACTGGCCAATACATCACATCACACTAGTAGTACCACTTGCCAATACATTATATCACACTAGTAGTACCATTGGCCAATACATTATATCACACTAGTAGTACCATTGGCCAATACATAATATCCCACCAGCAGTACCATTGGCCAATACATAATATCACATCAGCAGTACCACTGGCCAATTCATTATATCACACTAGTAGTACCACTGGCCAATTCATTATATCACACTAGTAGTACCACTGGCCAATACATTATATCACACTAGCAGTACCACTGGCCAATACATTATATCACACTAGCAGTACCACTGGCCAATAAATCATATCACACTAGTAGTACCACTGGCCAATACATCACATCACACTAGTAGTACCACTGGCCAATACATCATATCACATCAGCAGTACCACTGGCCAATACATAATATCACACCAGCAGTACCACTGGCCAATAAATCATATCACACTAGTAGTACCACTGGCCAATACATCATATCACACTAGTAGTACCACTGGCCAATACATCATATCACACCAGCAGTACCATTTGCAAATACATAATATCACACCAGAAGTACCACTGGGAAAGACATCATATCACACCAGCAGTACCACTGGCCAATACATCATATCACACTAGTAGTACCACTGGCCAATACATCATATCACACCAGCAGTACCACTTGGCAATACATAATATAATATTAGTAGTACCACTTCCCACTGGTCAATACATCATCTCAACCTAATGATATCACCGGTCAATAAATCATACCATTATACTTATAATATCGATGGTCAATGCACCATATGATACTTGTAGTCCCACTGGCCAATGCTTCATATCTTGCTAGCTTTGCTGGCCAGCACATTTTCTTAAACCATTTAATACGGTCAGTAAATCAGGTTTTTAGGAAATGTTCAGTGACTTTATTGTTGGCTCGTGCGATAACTTAACTGGTTAAGATAAAATCAGTTCACCAATGACTTCAGTGTAGAGCTCTGGCAAGAAATTCTATGGAAATATTGCTTTCAAACTCTGCTTGTGTAGTGAATGTGTGCTTTTTAAAAATTATTTAGTTTACCGTTCTTCTCTTTTAAAAGACATCCTGGACAGTCCCTAGAGATAAACAATAACAAGTTTAGAGACAGGCGGAGAGGAGAGAGTCAACCTTACCATGGTACTTTTTGTATTATTAGTACAGCACGCGTTTTAACTTATTTGGTTGTTTCGTTTGCTTTTAAATGTGCACTTTACAACAAATTATTCAGCGCGGCTTTTGCTGTAAAAGAAATGAACGTTCGTCTTTAGTCATACTGTCAATAACATTCCACCTAACTATAACACGAACACCTAATTTTAATGTATACAGCCAACAGTCACGTGGTCGGGTGGTGTGAAGCATGACGCATTTTTCTTTTGATGACGTATGAAATGAGGTGATGTTTTTTTGTTGTCATTGGGTTGGGGTATCTAAGAAGGATTTCCCAAACCTCTTTGCGCTTTGCCTCTTTTTGAAGAGTTGGATACACTTTAGTGTAAGAGGAGCCGTGACAACAGATGTCTGTTCGGATTTAATGCCTCTTCTCTATTTACAATCCACTGCTAGTTAGGTTGTTACCTTAGACAACAATTGATTTATGAAATGAATCATTCATTAATCCTTCTGATATCGATTGATTTGCTGAGCAGGCAAACTCGTAAAACCGAAGTTATTGATCCGATAAGCCCCCCCCCCCCCACAAGCACACTGTAAGCCTACTATTCCAAGGTCTGACGGACCCGTCTCATTCCTGGTCTGTAGGATATTTATTTTATGGACCCTAATATAAAAAATGTACAATATTTATAGTAATAATATTATTTTAATTGCTATCTTATCTGTTAAAGACGATCCTTTTATATGTAATAAGAATTATTATTAAAATACACAAAATAATAATGAAAATAATTAGTTATATTCATTATTATTTTATTATTTGTTCAGATTACTACTATTATTATTAATTTATTATCATTAATTTATTATTATTTACTAGATTGTGCCAGGCGCCGTGGCGCCTGCGGCGCCCCCGTTTTTTGGGCGCCTACGGCGCCAACCTTTTTTTTAAAGACCAACTAACTTGTCCTTTTTTGATAAATACGAATTATTAAACTTTATGAAATGTACGCAAAGTATTTATTTAATAATAATAATAGGGGTTGTATTTTGCGCACCGTATTTTGCGCACCGATGCACACCAAACAATGACGTCATCCTATTAAATATTTTTACAGTGCTCATCAAAACACGATTTTTCAACTAAACTAACTGCTGTAGACTGTGGTACATCTCTTGAGCGTTACGTTACAAACATACCCACACCACTGGGCTATTATATATATAATTATATATTATATTTTAACAAGAATAACGTTGCTGCCGTTGAACAAAGTACAAAAAAATTGTTTCCAGAATTCCCGAAAGCATTAATTTAGCCTATAATGTTGCCAATAAATAGTATAAATCTAATAGAATTTATGAAATCGACATAAGATACGTGTCTATATAATATGGTAGGCTAAATGCACATGTGTGCTTTGCTACGTGACTAGTTTGTATGCAGAATGCAGATTTCAGTTCATAATAATGTCTTGTAAACAGGGGCGTCACTGGGGCCAATGCGGAAGCTCATGGTGTCACCCCCTCACGACTAACCCCACATGTTACAGACGCTCCTTCTATAATTACCTCCTGCGAGTCTGCCAGTGCCAAATAACGGGAACACACAGGTACATTTTGGTGTCACCCCTTGAGGTGGTGTCACACGGTTCGGCCCGCCACCCCGGCACCCCCTATTGACGCCTCTGTCTATAAAGGAATTGAGGTGGGAGCACGATTTCAGGTGTGTCTTGCAGTACATTAAACAAAACTATTCTATACCCCCCCCCCAAAAAAAAAGTCTAAATCTCATACTCTCTGCAACAGTAAAACTTGATTCTGTATTCTTTAAAGTTATATTCGGGGAATTATTATTTATCACACCACACCACAGAAGAAAAAAAAAACTTCTTAAAAACTGCGCAGCCACACACGACACACGCACAACACGGACACTTACAGGGATAAAACACTTTTAAAAATCCTTACACACGAAGGTTACATCTTAAGGTTTGTAGTACTTCTTTCATTTAACGGAGACCTTCTTCGGGGGTGACCAAATAGCGAAGCGTGCGATAAAAATATGCCTTTATTATTTAATGTTATCTTTGACACTATGAATTTCTTAACTTGGGGCCTAAAAAACTAAGTAATATTTTGATTCCTACTAAATTGTTGAAAAATTAAGACTAGTGAAATTAAATTATCCTTCTATTTTAATAAGCACCCTAATCCCGCATTAGTAGTAACTATTATTACTATTTAGCACTAAAACTATTTATAAACGTCCGACCCCAAACAAAAAAGTCAAAGTTATTTAAAATGTCCTCGTGCACACTAATTGAGATCCACCGCCCTAGTTACTATGTAAGCTAAATGTAACCTTAGCCCACTTCTCTTAGCACCGTTACCGGATTTTCGAGATTGAAAGGTAAGTCCTCTTCAAACACCGTTTGGGACATTCCATGTGTTATCAATCGTGCTGGGCTATTTGTAGCAAAGATAACCAGCTACCGGTTAATTAACAATCTTTTCTTTTCTAACACCATGTTTATATTACTAACATTGAAGCAATTGTGGGTCTTTGTATGACTCTCACATCAACTGGAGCATAGGTTGCTGCGAACTAGAAAACTAGGTCAGTGTGCCATTATCCTCAGCTGACATAAATTTCCTTTAGACAGACCACCCTCCGGTGTCGTGATAACATGTAATACAATAAAATGTAGTCCAGTGTATGAAAATCCACGCAATCTGTTTCGTTGCAAAGAGAAGAGGAAAAAACATAAACAGCAGCAGGATTGGGATTTAAAGAGGATATTTAAAATATAAGCGAGAGATAAAATAGAGCACTGCTGTAAATTACTGTAGACAATTTCAAAGAGGGTGGGGGAATTATCAATGGTGTATATTATGTGTAAAAATAGTAGATCATTTTAAACAAGCAATAAAAGAATTTATAAGTTTTTGGTTGTCTAGTTTAACTTTGGCACACGGTTACCTGATTTGACATTTGGCCGCAGCTTTCAATTATTAAAACAGTTGACATTTAAACATAAGGCAAGCGTTATTCACAAAGCTGTGTGGATAACGTGAGCGTTATTCCCACAGCTGTGTGAATAATCTAAGCGTTATTCCCACAGCTGTGTGAATATTGCCAGCGTTATTCACACAGCGAAAAATGTGATAGTTATACTGACTTTAAATTAAAAGCATACTAATATATAAGTCGTTTGGCTAATAAATATTGATATTGAATCGTAAATAGGCTTGTTATATAGCCTACGGCCTAAATATGAACAGCATAAATAATTATATTAATCATGTCGACATGTCGATCTTAATAGTTATATTTTTAATTTAAAATTAATTTTACTTGTCTTAGTGTTGTTAACCTGTAGAGATTAGACAAAAAATATTCCAATTTATTACAGTTTACGTTGTCGTCCATAAATGACATCACGCATGTTTGTTGATTTTTCAAGTCTCAACAAGTCGTCAAAAAGTTTTGCACCTTCCCCATCCCCAAATTAAAGCATTTTTTTCTATTTGAAACTGAGCATATTTCAAGTACCTTTTGTGTCATGTAATTATGTATTTAGTGTAAATCTGCATTCTAATAATAATAACATAACACTCGTGAATCCATGTAAAACGTCAATATACAAATTGTAAACAACTATTATTTGAAGTTGTGCTGTTTGATGTGACGCCTCATTTCTTCAACACTTACCCCCCCCCCCNATGAGAATTTATCATGTATTACTATTACTGCTAGTCATTTATAATTTATGTAGCATTGCTTCCTTATTTGACAGCTATAGATGTGGAGGGTATAAAAATAGATATGCCTGGGGGAAATTAATAAATATCATCATAGCATAAGTAATAAAAACTCATTGTGGTTTACAAATATAATAATTTGTTGTTGTTTTTTTAATTTAAAAAAAAAGAAAGAAGAAAAGGAAAAACTATGCGCCACCTCATGGATTCGATCCACCTCCACCTCAAAAATAAGACACACTGGTTCTGACCATTCCTCTACCGACGCTCATGAAAATTTAGCGTTTTTTAAGGTCATAACTTTTTATCGTTCAAATGGACACCAGTGCGCATGCGTCATTGTGTCTATAACGCAAACGTTATTCCCACAGCTGTGTGAATAATCACTCCGTAAACATAAAGTAATTTAACAAACACACACACAACACACACACACAGACACAGAGAGAGGTACGACCGTAAGAATGTAAGAGAGAGCGAGACAGAGGGATTATATATAAACAGTACTAACATTGTCAAACGGTTCTGGATTAGAAATGCTCGGTCCAGGTCGGTAGTAAACTCAGAGGCGTCACTAGGGTTGGTGTCACCCGGGGCGGTAGCTAATGGTGTCACCCGGGGCGGTAGCTAATGGTGTCACCCGGGGCGGTAGCTAATGGTGTCACCCGGGGCGGTAGCTCATGGTGTCACCCCCTCATGATTTAACCAATAGAAATCCTCCGAGTTTTCCAGTGCCAAATAACGGAAATATATAGAATTTTACGGTCTGGTGTCACCCCCCCCCTGATGGTGTCACCCGGGGTGGCCCGCCCCCTCCGCACCCCCCTAGCGACGCCACTGAGTAAACTGAGAGGGGGTCTGGAGGCATTGCCAAAGTGAAGTAACCACACGTGGTAACACCAAGGTAAACAGAGCAACCATTGCCGGATTTACGTATTTCTATAAGCTACACAGGCTACAGCTTAAGGCCCACGCTTTCTTGGGGGCTCCCAAAATTATTATCCGCGTGAGCAATTGTCATATTTGGCACATACATAAGACATAGAATTTCTATAGAGTCCCATGAGTCCCATATGTCAAATAGCTATGGGCCTTATCGAGCCCAAATCCGGCCTTGAGAGGGACGCTCTGTAGATACACACACGCACATATAAAACCCTGTAGCTTTATTGTATGTATCTTTTTCGGTTGGTGTGTTAAGGTCGATAGATTTGTTCATGTTCTAACCTAGTCAACAAAAATATCACCCCATTTATACGTAATCAAAAAGAAAAAATAGCGTCAAGCCTCACGCCACCCGCCTACGTGTCTATTTTTAAGGATTTGTTTCTTTGGGTGGAATGTTGGTGACATTACGATAGAAGACGAGCGTTCATTGGCCAAGATATGTTGATAGATAAAACGAGTTACCTGAAGCCTGAAAATTTTTTTTTTAAATAATCATTAACACATTTAGATTTCCTCTACTATCACTAAGCGTAAGAATGTCCTAAGTGAAAGAATTTCCAACTTGTTACGAAAGACTCTAAATAGCATATATCATAAATGATATATTCAACTTGGTATTATAATTATATCAAGTTGCATACATCAGGTTATATAATAAATATATCTAATACATAATCGCCCTTCACTTCAGCTTTATAATATAGTATATAGTTAGTATATATAATAGGATGTGGCTAGCGCTAGGACAATTTTGTCGTAGCAGCAGACGACCCGGCCGGATGTTGCTAGCGTTACGACTTGTCATAGCGCTAGTCAGGAAACTCGTGGGGCGCGGTGGTCAAAGTGTTAGTGCGCTGCGGTACAAAAACAATTCTAAAATAAAAATAAAAATCGGTCACGGGTTCAAATCCCGGTACTGGCACCCCTACGGGTAGATGATGCTCGTTAAAACCTTGGCTGGTAGTTCATCTAGGAGAAGGAAACTCCGAGTACAAATCCTCCGCTGCCTTGCGGCTATACCTGCCTTGCGGGAAAGGCTAAGGGAGTAAACCCTGAAAGAAAATCAGGAATTGGAGCACCTACAGGCGGTCTATACATAAGACTTATGTACATACGTCAAATAGGTGCTATCCCGTCATGGCCTGCCTTCTCCACTGGGTGCGTGGAGATTAGAGTACCACTCAACAAGTGGGCCACTAAGCCCTGCACCAAGAAATACAAAAAAGAAAAAGAAGACCCCAGCTCTTCGAATCGCTAGCTGGAACGTGAGGACTATGTGTCCCGGCATCACTGATGATCTGCAGTCCATAAATGACACACGGAAGACAGGAATAATCGATAGAGAACTTAAAAGGCTAAAGATTGACATAGCATGCCTTCAGGAGACCAGGCTCCCAGACAACGGTTCACTCAAAGAGGCCAATTACACCTTCTTCTGGCAAGGCAGACCGAAAGACGAACCTAGACAGCATGGTGTGGGTTTCGCTGTTAAAAACACTCTTCTACCATCCATTGAACCACCGTCATCAGGCACGGAGAGGATCCTCACTCTAAGACTCAGAACAACTGCGGGCCCAGCAAACATTCTTAGTGTGTATGCCCCAACACTCTATTCAACTCCGGAAGAGAAGGACCAGTTCTATGGAGCGTTAGACCAGGCAATAGCCGGCATCCACAAAGACGAGGCAATCTATCTCCTAGGAGATTTCAATGCTAGAGTGGGGAGCGACCACGAAGCCTGGCCCACCTGCCTTGGACTATTTGGAAGAGGAAAGTTAAATGAAAATGGACAAAGGCTTCTGGAATTGTGCTGCTCACGAGGCTTGTGTGTGACCAACACTTTCTTCAAGTGCAAGGATATACATCAAGTATCTTGGAGACACCCTCGATCCCACCAATGGCACCAGCTGGACCTCATTATCACCAGGCGTGCACAACTAGCTAGCGTCCTACTCACTCGCAGCTATCACAGTGCCGACTGTGACACGGATCATTCCCTTGTCGCCAGCAAAGTACGAATAATGAGGAAAAACTCGTACCACACAAAGAAAAAGGGAAGTCCACGCATCAATACCTCCTGCATGAAAGACCCTGCGATAGCGCAGCTGTTCAAAGACAAGGTGAAGGAAAGTCTCTCAAAGATGTCCCCATGCGTCACCATTGACTCCAAATGGACGCAACTGAGAGACACAATCTATACATCCGCAATACAAGCCTTTGGCAAAAAATCTCACAAAAACACGGACTGGTTTGATGAACATTGGGACGAGATGAAACCCGTCACTGAAGCAAAAAGGAAAGCTCTTATGGCTTACAAGGAAAAGCCTACACCTGACAATTTGCATGCTTTAAAAACAGCTAAGTCACTTGCCCAAAAGGTTGCACGTAAATGTGTCAATACCTACTGGCTTAAGCTCTGTTCCAGTATACAATCAGCTGCAGACATGGGCAATGCAAAAGTCATGTACGAAAACATCAAAAAGGCAACGGGCCCCTTGACGTCAAAAGCTGCTCCCCTAAAGTCCAAAAATGGAGAAATTATTCAAGACCAGGCAGCACAGCTAAAACGGTGGGTTGAGCATTATCTGGAATTGTATTCAACAGTTACCACAGTCTCCAGCACCGCTCTAGATGACATCCCAGATATGCCACTCATGGAAGAACTTGATGTCGTGCCCACACAGGAAGAGCTGAGCAAAGCAATTGACAGTCTAGCTTGTGGAAAAGCGCCTGGGAATGATGGAATACCACCAGAGGTTCTAAAGAGTGGCAAGACAGCTTTACTCCAACCATTGCACGAGATTCTGTCCCTCTGCTGGGAACAGGGCTACATCCCCCAAGACCTAAAGGATGCAAATATAGTGACACTATATAAAAACAAAGGTGATAGGAGTGATTGCAATAATTATCGCGGCATTTCACTCCTTAGTATTGTAGGAAAGACCTTTGCCCGCGTTATACTAAAACGTTTACAAAGCCTAGCATCCCGCGTCTATCCAGAATCTCAGTGTGGTTTCCGGTCCGGTCGGTCTACCATAGACATGGTGTTCTCCATACGACAGCTCCAGGAAAAATGCAGAGAGCAGCAGATGCCACTATACATTGCATTTGTGGACCTTACAAAAGCCTTCGACTTAGTCAGTCGCAACGGGCTATTCCAAATACTGGCAAAAATTGGATGTCCCCCTCACCTACTTGCCATCATCAGACAGTTCCATGAAAATATGCTTGGCACAGTACAGTTCGATGGAGCTAAGTCAGAGGCCTTCCCTGTCAGCAGCGGAGTTAAACAAGGTTGTGTACTCGCACCAACACTCTTCGCAATATTCTTCTCTGTACTTCTTCGATACGCATTCAAGGATAGCAGTGAGGGAATCTGGTTACATACCAGAGCTGATGGAGGACTTTTCAACACTGCCCGCCTCCGAGCCAAGACCAAAACGACGGATGTCCTAATTCGAGAGCTACTATTTGCGGATGATGCGGCACTAACAGCACATACAGAATCTGGTTTGCAACAACTCGTGTCAAGCTTCTCCAATGCCTGCAAAGAATTTGGTCTGCAAATCAGCTTGAAAAAGACAAACATCATGGCCCAAGACACTCGACCTCCTCCTACCATAAATATCGATAATGAAAACTTGGAGGTTGTGGACAGCTTCACCTACTTGGGATCCAAGGTCTCCAATACACTGTCCATTGAAGAAGAAATAAACAGCAGAATTGGCAAGGCAGCCGCAACAATGGCTAAACTAAATAAGCGGGTCTGGCAAAACACCAAGCTAACGGAGAAAACCAAACTGTGCGTCTATCGAGCCTGTGTCATCAGTACACTACTATATGGGAGCGAGACATGGACCACTTATACATCACAAGAGCGTAAGCTTAACAGCTTCCATTTGAGATGCTTGCGCCGCATCCTTGGTATTAAATGGCAAGAAAAAGTGCCTAATAGTGAGGTACTAACGCGTGCCAATACCCAAAGCATGTTCTCAATTCTTAGTGAAAGACGCCTGAGGTGGCTAGGACATGTCAAAAGAATGAGCCCCGGCCGCATCCCGAAGGACCTCCTATATGGTGAACTTGCTTCAGGAAAGAGGAAAACAGGTCGCCCACGCTTGCGATTTAAAGATGTCTGTCAAAGGGACATGAAAGCAGCCAAAATACATACAAGTGACTGGGAGTGTAAGGCAGAAGACCGATCTACGTGGCGCACAGTTGTCAAAGAGGGCGTCATAGTAGCCGAGGAGCGAAGAATGGAGGAGGCTGCAGACAGAAGAGCTAGGAGAAAGGCCAAAACATTTGGAAGCACAGAACTCGTGTGTAAAAACTGTGGCAAAGACTGTCACTCAAGGATAGGACTGCACAGTCACTCGAGGAAATGCAACCCAACCCAACGGTGATGCACCATCGTCTCGCGANAAAAAAAAAAAAAAAAAAAAAAAAATCGCCCTAAGTATGCGCGTATCTCCCCGCCAAAAGGCGCGCGAAAAAGTGCTCGAAAAGCGCGCAATAAAGGCGCGCAAAATTAGTATAAATAAATTAAAAATGATCGCCGTTAAAAAAAAATTATATGACGTTATTGTTTTAGCTCAGAACGTCAATTACCGAAACAACCCACGAACCTGTGACGTCAGCATTTGTGTACACACAAACACATTTGTGTTGAGTCTAATATCGGCCACCAGCCTATGCGTGTTTGTCTCCGTTATAAATCATGATGTAAGTCACCACCAACCGGTTGATTTCGGTGTGTCGGTCTTCGGTTCTTGACCCACTGCCAACTGCATTGCTGCGCCGCATTCAAGGTATGGCACCGTTCTCCTACGCCTGTACCCATCGTCAATGTCACGTTCGCATTGCTTTATTATTACTTCTTCAACTACACAAATTTACAAACCTTCGCGTGTTGCCACGAGATAACTATGCCTCGAAAAAAGAACACTCGATGAAGCCGAAATTGCCGATAGAAAGCGTCGCAGAAACGAACATAACAGGAATCGAAGAAGAACAGAAACACACGAGGAGGCATCCCGGCGACGAGAGACGCGAAACCAACAAGATCGCATTCGAAGAGCAAGTGAAACCGACGAACAACGGTCCCGTAGACGGGAAGTAGCAGCCACTAATAAACGACGTCGGTCAGCTACACTCCGGGAAGTACCTGCACCTCATCTGGATGGAGCCACCGGAAGTGACTTTATGAATGACAACGTCCAGCAACATTTATGTGGCAATTTACAATTGCTGTGCATATTCTGCGGTGTCAAACATTTTCCTGGTGAACATCCTGCGGACAAATTATTTACAACGTGCTGCCAGAAAGGAAAAGTGACGCTAGATCCCATCCGCATATCACCTTTACTGAGGACGCTCATGACGGGGTAACACGAGCACTCCCAAAACTTCATGGACAACATCAGGTCTATCAATAGCGCCTTAGCCTTTGCGTCAATGGGTGCCAAAGTCGCTCCTCCTCCCGGCTACGGGCCCTACTGCTTTCGCATCCACGGACAGATTTACCACATATCTGGGGCTCTGCATCCTGACAATGATGATCGTCGTCTATTTATTCAGCTGTATATCCTTGACCCCGTTGAAGCTTCGGAACAAAGGTTGCAAATGCGACCTAACTCTACATGCAACCGCGATCTCATGGCCCTCCTGAGCTCATTCATGACCGACAACAATCCATTTGCAGATGCATGCAAAATGCTGTGTGAAGTGGAACAAGAATGTCTGGCGGAAGCAGCTTTACGGAATACACTACCTACAACTGTGTCACTGGCCATCATTCATGACGGAAACGATGACCAAAGGCGTTACAATACTGAACGGTCCAATGAAGTGGCTTTCGTCTTCCAAAATGCGGATGGAGAACCTCCTCTTGAACGCCAGAAATGCGGAAGAACTTGTAAATAAGGCTTTTCTCTGCCCTACAAATGCCGATGTGGACCTTATCAATAGTCAGGTTCTGTATTTACTTGAAGGAAAACCCAGGACATACTTAAGTTCCGACTCCATCGACGACTGCACTCCAGATGATGAAAACAATTATCCCGTGGAATTTCTACATCAATTGGCACCTTCGGGAATGCCGCTTCATCAATTAACATTAAAAGTCGGAGCAATTATAATTCTTCTTCGCAATTTGAACACCAAACGAGGTCTATGCAACGGCACCAGATTGGTGGTTAGGGACCTCAAACCCAACCTCATCATCGCTGAACTTCTGTTCGGAAGTGACAATGGTCGCACTCTATTCATTCCACGCGTGGACATTGTCCCGACAACCATAGACTTGCCTTTCGTTCTACGGAGAAGGCAATTCCCTGTGAAGTTAGCTTTCGCAATGACCATAAACAAATCGCAGGACCAGACACCGGATAAGGTCGGTATCTACCTACCACAACCTGTGTTTAGCCACGGGCAGTTATACGTTGCTTTCTCCCGTGTACGCAGATCAGCAGATGTCAAGGTCCATGAGGCAGATGGTCCTAAACAAGGGAAACTGCTCCACGACAGCTCCACCGGCTACACTAAAAATGTGGTGTACAAGGAAATCTTTCATATTTAGCCGTTCATATCGTATTGTGTTCATGGCAATAAAAGATAAAAGTTCTTTTCTATTTCAGTATTTCGTACATCTCTTTGTTATTTATTTTCATATCGAATTGTGTTCATGGCAATATAGGCCAAATGTTATTTTCTATTACAGTATTTCATACATTTCTTTGTTATTTCTGTTCATATCGTAATCTTTTCATGGCAATAAAGGCCACGTAGTTTTTTCTATTGCAGTATTTGGTTATATCTTTGTTATCCCTTTTTTGAGATTTCGTTCTGCCAGCTTCAGCAGGCTTTTGAACTAGTATTGTATATAATGGTGTAATATCAAGATAACAACTTCACTAACAATTTCATTCGCATAATACTCAGTTTTAAGAACAAATTCATTTACTACTAAATGTAAAAACCTCAAAAATATTGTTATTTCACTTAGAACATTCTTGCTCTCAATGGCTGGTTTAAGTGTTTTTGTGTGTTTTTATTTTAAAAATATTGGCATCGCATTTTCCCTGGCACAACTTTCTCCGCTATGAGTACTATGTCGCATATACGGATAAACTGATTCGAGACATGTTTTATAAAAAAAAATTAATGTATATATATATATATATATATATATAT